>APFE031315799.1:17885-68959 GCA_000404065.3 Pinus taeda | reverse complement strand
TTTCTCTCTATATTTATTTCTTCTTCCCTCTCTCTCTCCCCCCCTCCAACTCCATCTCTCTTTCCCTCCCTCACTCCACTCTCTCACATCCTCTTTCTCTTCCATCCTATATTTCTCTCTCTCTCTCTCTCTATCTTACTCTTCAGCCTCCAACTCTGTTACTATAGATTCCCTCCCTATCTCCTTCTCTCCCCCATTCTCTCCATCTCTCCTTATTTGTCTTTATCGCAACCCCAAACATACACACTCTCTCTCCATCTCTCCATTGTTACTCCCTCTCTCTCTCCACTTCTCACTTTTTATGTCTTTCTTCTTCCCTCCCTTTCTCCCACTCTAACTCCATCTCCCTATCCATACCTCTCTCCTACTCTCTCCCTCCTCTCTCCTCCTCTCTCTCAAATATTCTCTCTCATACTTCCTCTTTCTTCCTTTCTCTCCTACCTCCTCCTCTCTTCCCCCATCACTCTCTCACTCTCTCTCTCTCTCTTACCCCATCACTCTCCTTCTCTCTCTCAAGTATTATCTCTCATTATTCCTCTCTGGCAATCTCCTACTCTCTCTATCACTCTCTTACTCTCTCTATCACTCTCTACCCTCTCTCTCTCTCTCTCTCTCTCTCTCTCTCTCTCTCTACCTTTGTTACTATATCCCTCCCACTCTGCTTCTGTCTCCTTCTCTCCCTCCTTCTCTCCATCTCTCCTTATTTATCTCTTTATCTCACCCCTAAACATACACTCTTTCTCTCCATCTCTCCCTTGTTAGTCCCTCTCTCTCTCCACTTCTCACTCTCTATGTATTTCTTCTTCCCTCCCTCTCTCCTCCTCTCTCTCATCCTTCCTCTCTTTCCCTTTCTCTCCTATGTTTATCTCTCTTCCCTCGTCTCTCTCTCTCTCTACCATTCAATCCTCTCACTATCTCCCTCCCAATATTCTCTCTCTTCCTCTTCCATATGTGTGTATCCCTCTCCCTCTCTTACCCTTCTCTACCTCTCTCTCCTTTTATTCCTACTCTTCCCTCTCCTTTAGTTTATCTCCATCTCTCCCTTGTCACTCTTGCTCTCTCTCCACCTCTATACTTTTATGTATTGGTTCTTACCTCCCATATATATAGAGTTAATATATATCATGATATATTAACATATAAAATAATATAACACATTTAATATTGTATTAAAATAAAGTTATTATTTTTAATAATATCAATATTATGATATATTAATATGAATATTATATTGATAATATAATAATAATAATAATAATAATATAATATAATAATATTTAATATTATATTATGGTTAACAGTATTTTTTGCATGGTATTAATAATAATTTGGCCCATGGTATTTTTCCCATAGGTTCCACCTAAATAAAGCCTATTTTTTGAGTGTTAATAAGTGTAAAGAGGTTTATGGAGAAAATATAAAAAGAGGTTTTATTCATTTACCATACCTCTTGCTTATTTATATTTTATTTATTTATCATATTTCTTTTATTCACAATAGTATTTGGCCCATAGGCCTGGTATATAATTAGATTTTGATTTCTAATCTTATTTGATATGTTTTTACTTATTTTCCATACATATTTATACCTCCTTTATATTTATTTATTTATCATACCTCTTTTATAAATATGGTAATTGGCCCATGGTATTAATAATTATGTGTCCTGCGGGATCCACTTAAATAAAACCTATTTTTTGAGTTTTCATAAATATAAAGAGGTTAATGGAGTAAAGGTAAAAAGAGGTTTTATGTATTTACCATACCTCTAGTTTATTTAAAAGAAACCTTTTTAGCATACCTTTGGAGTAAATATATAAAAAAAGTCTTAATTTATTTACCATACTTTTCGTTTATTTATATTTTTTATTTATTTACCATAGCTCTTTTTTTTACTATTCCTAAACCTCTTTATATTTTAAATTTATGTTGTGATAATACATAATAATAATTAGATTGATTTTTAAATAGGGATGAATTAACAATGTTAAATGTTAAATATTAATATTTACATTTACGTTTATAACATTTATTTTTATGTTTACAGTTACATTTATGTTTACATGTTTACGTTTTTACATGATATCTACACCATGGCACAACAATTTTCCCTTTTTTAAATTTGAAATTACAAATAACTTTGAAAAATACATATAAATAACCAGAAACAGTTTTATATTAATTAAAATAAAATAAATTTCAATTAATTGAAAGTTAAAATAATACTATTTGAATGAAAAATTGATTTCTATTTTCAAAGAGAGTAAATAGATTTGTAATTATTTTATTTAAACTTTGAATTACAAAAAACTTAATAATTTAATAATTTAAACTGCCATAAATTTGGGGATTTCGGTGATTGTTCCCTAAACAGTAGGGGTTATAGATCATCTTGCCATGATAATTGGCAATGTAAAGGCATTGTTTTACGTTTGGCACTGTTTCTACCAAGGTAACACATATCCAAATCTCTGGGAGGATAAAGCTGATCCAGATCTTGCGGATGGATTTTCAATGGATATATGTGTTTGGTGCCCCTGAAAACTAACATCTCAACCATTAGAGTGATCTCAGGTTCTATCGGCATTTAACTAGTGACAACAAGTTGGGAACTAGAGAAAGAGAGATGCAGTGAGCTGCTGAAACCTGGAAAAAAATCTAGTAGATTTTTAAATTCGAAATTCCTTGTAATGGAGACATGGTGAGTGCTTTAGATTTTGGTTACATGTCTCACACTTCCAAACACTAGATAAAAACAGCTCAGCCAATATATTTTCTATTAATCTGTGAATAAGGAAAAATACACACATATTTATACAATCAATAGTCTCAAGATAGGAATTCTATCTTGGACGTACACTAGTGTGGTTGAGAGATTCTCTCAACCACACACTAAACTAGGAGAAACTAAATTCCTATTATGTAGGAACAAACTCCTCAAATGGAGAATTATAACCATAGACAAGTAGGAATTAATTATTTCCAACTCCCCCCCTTAATGACTACTTGTCATGATAGTCAAATCCACCACCATCAGGCGAATTGCATGTACAAAACCTTCAAAAACGCAATATGTCGCCCTCGGACAGATCCACAATCTACCTCTCCTGCAGATCCCCTTGAAGGTGAATTGGCGCGATCCTGAACATAATGACTGATCCACATACCAGCGATGATCACACACAATGATCTACCAACAGATCGAACGCTGCCACTGCAGCCACACCGTGCCTCCTCCGATCAACGCCATGCCTCCTTAGATCAATGCTCCACGCTGCTCCACAAGCCGATATAGTCTCAGCTTCCACACACAGCTCCACGAGCGGATACAGTAGCTCGTCTTTCACTCTCTGCACCTCCTCTGTTGCACCACTCCGATGCCATGAAACCACTTTGATCAACGATCCACACTGCCATTGCAATGCTATCAATCCACATAGTGATCCGTCCTCTTTACCATTCTCTTAAACTTCACCAGCTTTAGTTGCAGAGTAGTTGGAGATATCACACGATCCTCTTACTCTACAGGAAATCTTCGAATCGCCCAAGTTAATATAGGCGGTGATTGGACAAGTATCATTGATTCATCAATAGGATTCTTCAGTCTGTATCAGGGATACAGGATCGGAACAATTGTGAACTGTACACAAAAGCCAGTGGCCATTACAGCCATCAGTGATTTCAGGTGGATCGATTGCACGGAAACCAACCGCTATTGCTTCTTCGTCCCTGAGGTAGGCTTCCGAATTCCAGAATGTGATAGCTACCCTCTAATCATTCCAACAGAGAAAAGCTACAACATCAGCGCCGATAAGAATTTTGAAGTACTCCAGCAAAAAGGATTCAAAATTACATGGTCTATCTCAAACGCTTGTCATGTTTATCAGACAACTGAGGGCACCATTCTCTGATCTGCAGTCACATAGCAGCAAGAAACGATGGACACGAAACAAATGGGAAACAAAACCGAACCGCGAGAACTGACACTGTAGGTGCCATGGCCATCCGAGAGCAGCATGAGCCTTCTGGCTGCCTCCTCCGATCTAGGGTGAGCCTCTACTGCTGCGCCTCCTCACCAACAACGGCCTCTCCTATCTGTCCAAACAGCTAATTCAACCTCCACTGGCGATTAGGCCTTCTGCGTCAACTTTTATTCTCTCCAAGTCTTTGGCTTGCTCCAATAAGAGCGCCCACAATAGGAGATAAAACTGTGTACCAAATATACAGATCTGGTGGATTGAAACTAACATCCACACCACAACTCCAACGATGCCACAGGTCGGATCGCACCTCTGGTAGCTATCCATGACCACTCCAAGTTGACACAGAGCATCGCCCCTTCTTCGGTCAATTCCATGTTGAGGAGAATTCTCTCTCCATTGGATTATTGACTTAACACGTATTGTTTGCAGATTCGCAATCCATGCCTCCACGGCCTCGGCGCGGTTCTTTCTAGCTGAGAAAACTGCCAGAAGGGCCTTCAAACCCGCCCTTAGTTTTCGCCTCATAGACCGAGAAATATAACCGGGACAAATGGCAATCAAAGCCGCTGCTGCAAGTCCGGCACCGGAATCCCAAATTTCCTTACCGAAAAAATAAGCAACCAGAGTGGTATTTGATGCAAAAAACGGTGCCGTTAACACACAGACTTATCTTCTGTGCACTGCAAAGTTGACCAATCTGAGAGTGCAGTAAAGAAGAGTAGCCGTGACCATAAAACCAGGATAAAGGGTTCCTCCAATGATTCTACCAAGGGGATACCAGCTCTCGAAATCGAACCAATTCGAGAACTCGTAGAAACCTTTTTCCATCAAGTACAGAGTGGTTCTGTAGTTGAAATACGGATCAAATTCGTGGATCATGCTTTTATAGCGAAGCACGCTAAACAATCTCGTTATAAATGCGAGGACATAGATCAGACAGAGAATCGCCATGCGCAGTAGTAGCTAGGATGCATAATCATTGTAGGTGTTGGATGCATGTTCAACCATGCATGCAACAACAACGCTCCACTGATTAACTGCGTTGATCCATCGATGAAGCACTCATCCTCCAAAACTGAGGACACCACTTCCGATCTGATCCTGCCTCCTTCACGATGAGATCCTTACACAACAGATCCTCATACAGATCCTTACTCTCTACAACAGATCATGCACGGCCTGTACATCTACAACAGATCCTGCACATCGCCCGTAGCCTAGTTACGGCGGGGCTAGCAGCATCACTCAACGATAAGCACAGCTGATGACGAACAAACAACTATTCACAAAACCTTTACTCTCTTCAGCCCAGGAGCAGCCCAGCCCACGAGGGGCTAGGCCCTCAGGCTCTGATACCAAGATAAAAACAGCTAAACCAATATATTTTCTACTAATTTGTGAATAAGGAAAAATACACACATATTTATACAATCAATAGTCTCAAGATAGGAATTCTATCTTGGACGTACACTAGTGTGGTTGAGAGATTCTCTCAACCACACACTAATCTAGGAGAAACTAAATTCCTATTATGTAGGAACAAACTCCTCAAATGGAGAATTATA
Organism: Pinus taeda; assembly: GCA_000404065.3. Taxonomy (NCBI): domain Eukaryota; kingdom Viridiplantae; phylum Streptophyta; class Pinopsida; order Pinales; family Pinaceae; genus Pinus; species Pinus taeda. The sequence goes on along the minus strand of APFE031315799.1, from coordinate 63,411 downwards.
ACCATAGACAAGTAGGAATTAATTATTTCCAACTACACTACCAACGAATCAATGGATGCCCATGTTTCATTGAATAGATTTTTAGATTTGAAATTCCTTGTAATGGAGACATGGTGAGTGCTTTAGATTTTGGTTACATGTCTCACACTTCCAAACGCTACCAACGAATCAATGGATGCCCAGGTTTCATTGAAAGTCAGTCTTTGAGAAAGTTGAGGAACCCTTCGGCTCCGATGATGGATTAATCTCACATTGTTGTTGAGCTAAACCAAATATTCGGGTTGCAGAATGATTTATCCAATCTTTATGCACTATGGAAAAGGTCGACTATCTTGCTTCTTGGCCAATCTATATAATGTCCTACATCTGGTGAGTAACTCTTAACAAAGTGTGAAAAAGCATTTCATAATTAATTTTAGATTTTTTGGAGTATTTCTATATATATTTTTTTATTATTAGATTATGTTTATCATCTATATCTAGAAGATGACAGTGGATGGTTCCAAACATAGATTTGACATTTTTTAATTATTTAAATCATATTTATTTGATTTTATGGAGCTTCTCTATATGATTTATTTCTCTTGGGAACTTGTCTACCTTATTTATTTCTCTTGGGAGATCATACCTTCCATATATGTCTTCAAAACTTCGACCCAAAAAACCATTATCATTTTTCTCTTGAATGTGTTATTTTTTTTGGTTGAATTCAAACTACAGATATTTGTAGACATGACTGTGAATGAAAATTTCCGTGGCCAAACACCCAGGAAAGCATGGCGTAAATGTTTATCAGGTTGCTTCTTCAGTGGTAAATCCCATAAAAAATCAAGAATTTTAATAAATAATATTTGAACATTTTAAATGTAGTCCCTAGATTGAGCACAAAGGAAACACAATAAAATTGTTGAAGCAATTGACCTATGTTAATACTAGGGAGAATTATGGGTAGGATCTAGACATAGTAGTTAGTTAACCCCACAACATAAGTTGTAACAATACTACGTGTTTCTTACTCGATGATTTGTATATATTTTTTGCTTATAATATTTGTTTAAGGAGTAGATTCTTTATTTGATCTAAAGAATTATTGATTGACCATAATTATTATAAAAAAAAATAGTACATAAAATTAAGCATTGCAAATTGATAGACATATTGCAGATATTGGGGTTATCAAGATCATTTATGAAGATCATCTACAAAATATATGTTATAGCAATTGAAGCAAATGGAAAAGATCTACAAGCCATATGCATTCTATGATGGAAGGTGAATTATGTGCAATGGAGATGAAAAACAAATTTATTGGTAATCAAACAGCATACATTAATAATTTCTTTAATATATTTCTATAGATTCAATAAAATTCTGAAAAAATATTTTAAGAGCTCTCTGAAGATGAACAAGACAATTTCTTATTTGATGTGAAGGTGAATGGGAAAGTTTCAGATTTGATGTTAACATTATTGAGTGGAAAAATTATATCAGAAATATTCATATTCCTTGACTTGGTGAATATAACTTAAATGGGTGAATATGTATGAGTGGATCACAATGGTTGCAACATCCATGAAGACATCAATTTCACTTCACTAGGTTCACTATTTTCGGGAGAGTGATGGGGTTGGAGCAGAATGTTGTCCTGATATAAATGGAGGTCATGCCAATGTGAACATTGAACTCATTTCCACCACCAATGATCTCATTAATAATGTGTTTACGTCGTAATGAGGCAGTTACACATTTACAAATATTACTCAAAGGAAATATAGGTTGGTTTCTTCCCTACATGAATACATAAACTTCATCAATCCTCGAGCAGTATACAAATATCAAGTCATATCAAAACCCACTACATTTTTTTCAAAAAGGAAAGGCCATGATATTTTTCTCTCTTTGCCTTCATTTGATATGTAGAATAAGTTTTGAGATTCCTTAAGGATGAGTGTCTAGAGGACACATTAGTTAACCATGAAATCAAACGTGAAGAAGTGGAAAGAGCGGGCTCTATGAGCCAATTGTTAAACATAGGAAGAAGATACAAGGTCATACCTAATGTCGATCCTAGCTAGGATGGCACTACACATGAGGTACAATGATTGAGGTTTATAGAGTATAGTTTCTATAGTATTCTCTTTCAAATAAGTGGTTCTCATGTTCTCCTAACAATTGTCCAAAGAGGCTCTCCAAAGATGGAGTTGGGCTTTGGAAATCTGGTAGTAGATGACATATTTTATGTCCCATGTTATGATATCGATGCCTTATTTGTTGCTCAAGGTAACCCTATTTTAGATGTTCATGTATACCTTTATTCAGATGATGTCCATGAGGTGAAGTGCCCTCAAAGAAGCTCCTTGGCAAAATCAAGTGCTTTGTCATCCAATATCTAATGCATATGGGAGAAGTGCTTTTAATTTTATTCCATGTGGAAAATAAAGGTTGTTGACATTGTACAAGGGTGAGAATAGAATATTTGGTATTTCACTTGCAACTATAGAGGTTCTTGTTGAGCACAGTCATGTTAATATATCTCAGCCATTTCAAGTCACAGGGGTCTCAGTTGGAGGACTTGTGGTGACTTTTGTAGCAGTCCATTTTGAAGGTGTTAATATATTAGGTGATGGATGAGAAAGAGCTAAAATAGATGTCCAGGGATATTACAAACTTGATCATGCAAGATCAACATGCTACATAATCAAGGCTGAGAAGGATCACTTCGAGTTTAGTAGTTTGGAGAATTTCATGGTTGTGCAAACATGGCTTCAATCCCAAAGATAGAAGCAAAACATTATAATATTTCTGGTTCCCTAAAATTAGTGACAAATGGCTATTATGGCAAGCAACAAGTTGGCTTGTCACATGGGCTAGACAATGTTAAGCCTCAACTAAAGAGGATTTATGATATGGGAAACTTATGCTTCAAGGTTCAACCATGTTAATATTGAATATCCCCACTAACCACAACAATGAAACATGATTCTGGTCTTCAATTTTCACCATCACATATTGATGTGATGGTAACTAGACCAATGTTTGGCATTGAATTTATAAGGCCCTTGTTGATATCCATGGATCAGTGATATGCAAGGAAGGATGTGACTCCTCAATTTCTATATCACTTACTTCTCTGGCTATTGAATTCTAGGTTCAGAGAAACTTAAATATTTAAGTTTAACAAATGAGAGCAGTGACTTCATATTTGAGAAAGTCCTACTTGGTACATTGCATCCTGAGGTAAAACATAGACCTTCTTCTGATTTGTTAGATTGGGATGATGACTGGTGTTGGTAGAGAAAGGTTATTGATGTCAATGTTGGTGTTTCTGAGCTTTCAGAGATAATGTTTATCCAAAAAGGCTATTGGATGCATATTATGTCTACTCTTCCTGTAGCTTCTTACATCGTACAACCAAGCAAAGAACCAATGAATCTGTCAATTGTGAAAGGATGGTAGGAAATCTTCTTACAAGATTATCATGTGCACGTGCTTCATTTCTTGAACTCGTGCATTTTATTTGGAATGTCTTCATTAGAATTTAATGTATTGAACCATAAGCCTGTATATTTGACTGGTGAAAAATATGTACTAAGTGGTTAAATACAAGTTGATTCACATTCTTATCCCAAAGAAGATGAGTTTTCTCGAAGCATTATTGTAAACATATGGAAAAAGGGAGGGTGCATTTATAGATATGATCAATAATGTCAAACTTGTTTCAACTGCTAATCGACCAAGAAACATTGGTGTATATCAATACACTCGCTGTGCCCATCTTGAAGATGAAATGGTCTTTGTTCTAAGAGATAAAATGAATGCTAGTGAGAAAAATAGTTTTGAAAAGGTCTTTTTTTATCCAAGAAGTCGGCAGGTTGTTGTTAAAACTGATGGGTCCCAACTTGTTATTCCTTCTTTTGTGGGGTGACTAGGAATGTACATTCAGGGTTAGTGTTGCTAGCAATATGAGGTGTTGACATTAAAATAATTGCTCAAAATGACAGTAGCAATGGTCTTCTGAAAAAGGGTGACTTGGTTCTTCAAACGTTGACAGTATTAGATGGTCTTTTTTTTGGGTGGTCCTTTGTATGATGGTACTGAGTACTATGTTGAAGCTTCCAATGGATATCATTTAAAAGAAATTGCATAGGATCCCTTTTGAGGCTTAGCTATATGCTCATCCAATCTGATTGGATGCCCCACTCAACTAGCCAAACCATAAAGAATATTTGATCCTCAGTATTCAACCTTCTGTGCAGTCCCCGCTTTTGTGGTCCTTAGTAGAGGAATCACTGAATTTGCATCAAAAAACCACTAGATATGGACAAAAGCTCTTCGATCACATTGCTTCAAACTACAACCATGTAAGTTTGGACTTTACTATTACTTTCAACGCTTGACAATGAAACCGGTGTAAATGCAAGTTGCATGTGGATAAAATATAAACCACTGTAAATGCAAGTTGTCTTTTATGTGTATGTAGGTGCATACATGATAAGATATTTGATATTGAATGGGATATTTTTTCAAGAGCTTTCATGCTCTATCTTGACACTCAATATACAACGTGGAAGTAATTTAATTGTACTATAAATGGACTCATATACCAATAATGCATACCATTTCTTTGTGCATATTGATTAAGATGATGGGGAGCTTTAAATCATTAAAGGAGCTGGTCATATGTGTTGTGCCTTTTCTTAAAGAAATATGTGTCTTCTCAATTTTTTGTTCGAGAGGCTTCCCAATCTCCAAGGTTTATTAATGGGTGAAAACTTTATCTTAGTAAAAACAAAATTTATGCTTTTCTTTTACATGTGCAACGAACAACATGTTTCAATGTTTAAGAATGTTTTCATTTTCTACTTAGTTGTCAGGTATAGCGTAACGTTTTTTTTTATATACAAAGCATATATCCATGTAGCTTAAGTTGATTGTTATGTTTTGGCTCATTATTATGTCTTGTTTGCAGATTTATTATATCCAATAGATATGAAACAAAACCAAGTAATGACTTTGTTTCATATATATTCCTTAATAAAAATCTACACTACATAAATTAAAAAGGTTAACTTGCTATAAGATGTGAAAAGACCATAAAATTCTTCCATGGTATTTCCATGATGTTCATAATGAATGTTTATGTCTTTTACCTTTTAAAAGAGTGCAGAGTTGGCTTATTCTAGTTTTGAAATGCAATGCAGGAAATTTCAAAATATCCCATACCTTGAAGTCTCAGATCCCCACTCTCTCATCTCTGCATATACATGTTTATGTAGACATAAATGAGTTTCATGATAGGGAAATCAATGTATTAGTTTGCTTTCTTCAGATCACCCCTGCTCTAGAGATGATAGAACTTCATTTAATTTATGACTTGAATTATGATGATCCACAATATTTAAAGTTTTTGGAGGAAGTGATGTATTTGAATAGAGTTTCAATGAAAGCAAGGATATTGGTATGAGAATCTACTTTTTGAATACACGCTTCAAAATCTTTAAACCATTGACTAGTAAAAAGGCTTTCGAGCTTCATTTTCTTTTATTTTTTCTTTATGGAAGGGTTGGACCAATGCAGGTTGTATGTGGATACGAGGATGTAGAAACCAGTGGAATGGCTTTCTTTGTCTTGGGCAACATCGAGTATGGAAGCGAATAGCAGTCTCGTGGGGTGGGTATGCGACATTTTGCCCCATTTTCATTTTGTTTATCATTCGTTTTTTACGCTGCTTCTAATAGTCGGTTTTAATTATTTATCTTTTTTTCATTTATATCATTAACGTTCCATGTTTCCCAGGCAAGGTAACATCTTTAGTTTCTTTAGATGAGCAACATATAGGATTAGGATGTTCCCAATGAGTTTTGAACAATTGTCCAATATGCCTTGTTGATTTTGGATTGTCATTGTGGGTTATCACTTTAAGTTTTATCCACTTTGACATTTGATTGAAAATGAAATTCCATACTTTTATAAGTTATTTCTATGTTAATTTTTACAAGTATTTAAGAAATTTGTCTTCAGTATCCACACTTCAAACAATGGATTTTACACTACTAGGTTTAAGGTTTGGGTTATGTATTTGGTTAAAATTTCCCAAGATGTATATCATATCTCAAGTGTCAAGTTTGGGTTATTTATTTGGTCAAAATTTCCCAATATTTAGATCATATCTTAGCCTTTTGAAGTTCATGCATTCATGCCATTCGAATGTAACACACCACAACAAGGATGAGCCCTATTAATCTCACCAACTCTGTTATTATGCTTCATGAATCATAATTCAAATGGATTTTGATTTTGGTTATTTTCCTTGACTAAACAATATTAAAAAAAATCCTCTCATTCAAACTCAACTCCAAGTCATATTCAAAATTTTGACATGTGAATAACATTGGCTCGACAACAAGTTTGACACCCAAGTTCTTGCAAGTCAGACAAGACATTCCATTTAAAAAAAAATGATCATATTCTTAAATTGTTAGCCCTTGGACTCCTTCATTAAAGAATAGATCATTCTTTGATCTTGATAATTGGTCTATCAAAATGTGGATGGGGTGAAATATGATTTAAGGAGTAGAGAAATAAATTTTCCTTGACATTTCCTAGAATATTTGAACTTTTCGGGGCACATCACTTGACACTACCATCACGACACCAACATTTTTTGGTAAAGATCCACTGCAAGAGGCATCCACTGACTCATGTTCCACAAACCATGATAGTAAAGATGATTCTTCTTGAACATTTTTCCTAGAGGATGATAATGATGTATAGTCCTTATCATCATAAAGTATGGATTTTATTTGTTCACCAATGCTCCACCTTCCCCCTCCCAGTTGTATATAAGCATTAGTTTCTCTTGCATGCTTCCCTCCGATTGCAAAGTTATACCCAAACTTGACATCCTCATCTTGATCTTCGTTCTTATGCTTCTCTTATTCTTCTAAGCTAAGCAATCAGAAAATGTTATCTCCCTACCACCACAAATTGATAAACCATTTTTCCTACACTATCTTTCAAGCTCCACAAGAGGAATACTAAACAATTCTCAAGATGTTGCTCCCTCTCCAATCACCATAGAAACATATAGATTTGGATCGGATCGATATGTTATGTCTGTAAGATTGGATTCAGAACTATCAAGGTCCTTCAGTGGTGGGGCATCTCCACATATTGAATGAAAGGGAGGGACACCTGAATTTCCAAATCGAAGAAAGGTAGCTCTCCATCTATTCACATAAGCATATGAAAGGAGAAACCTGTCTAACCAAACTTGGAGAACTTTCATTAGTCTCTCTTGTAAGGATGCCATAATATAAATGTAAAAAAATTCACAAAAAGATCCACACAGTCATCACAATAATTAAGATATTTATTTTTACGAGTAAAAATTACTATCCGCCTTGCTAATTAATGACCAATAATGGGCTTGATATTAATACTTGATCTATTTTCATCATTACTATCCTCAACATGTTCTATTATTTAGAGTGAGATTTTGTGAATTGGCATGTGTGTTTTTCCACATTTCATTTTTTATATCCCACATAATTGGAATCCTACTACATTTGACCTCCTCTACTTCCTTAGGCTACATGTGTTAAAGAGGGTACAAAACACAAATGATATGTTCTTTTGCGATACGTTCTTCTCATTTTTCGGATGAATTTTGCGGAAATTTTATTCATGCCAATTATGTGGCAGGATATAAAGTCCCATTATTCTTTTTTGTCATCTCTTGTTTATGAGTTAGCATGATTCTATTGTACTAGTTCATTACGACTATGTCATGTAAAGATCAAGTTGAGTGGCTTTTACATTTGATTTCCACTGTAGTCAACAACTGAATATATAAGTTTTCTATTAGGTTGAATGATGGTACAACACACTTTGATTTCCACTAGTGCTCTTGTTTTCATATACTCTCACAAGTGCACAAATACAAACTCACTTTTATTTTTACCTGGATAAGAAAATGATGACAACTTTATATTTTGTAGTGATAAGGATAACTATGTATTGGAGCTAGACCTTGAGCCCTTCACTTCATCCTTGCCTTACCCAGCATGACCATCTCCTATTGGTAACAGAGTTCAATTTCTAAACGAACATTTGTCTTCAATAATATTTCATGATAAAGAAAGAACACAACCATTGTTGGATTTCCTTCGAGCGCACAAATACGAAAGCCATGTCATTTTTCTTTCCTTGGTTAATATATTGCATCATTGTGTTTTATAGTTAATTCATTATTATTCTATGCTAATAATCTCTATCAAATACCAGAGAAAGATGACCTAGCTGTTTTAGAGATATATAATATGAATTAATTATAAATTCACACGGTTATTTCGATACTCATCTTTTTATTTCACTTCTTTAGAGAAAACTATATATTCAAATACCAACTCAACTCAAACCAAACTAAAATAGAGAATCCTAGTTATGAAGATCTTTCTCTCTCCATACCTTACAATGACATATTTTTTTTGAATTATACTTGAAGTTCACTGATAATAACCTGGATTTATTTATTTATTTTAGCACCAAATAGAAATCATGGTAAAAATATGAATATCCCATTAAATATGACCTCAAGATGATTAAAAGAATATCACATTTAGTCTCAGCACTTGGCAAAGTAATTTCTAAGGTGTGAAGTTTTATTAGACCCATAATTTGTTTATTTCTTTTGGTTAGAAAATGGTTTTCTCCTGCTTTTATGTGACTTTCAATTTATCATATCTAGCATGTTGAGAAATGGGGAAGAATAATGTATGACATTTATCTTACAGAAATTGATGTTGAATGAAGGTAGAGGGACATATTAAAAGGTTACCTAAGAATACACAATATACATAGTTTCAACATAAGTACTATATGACTTTTTCGTTTGCAGATATGTTCTTTTTTCTATCTAAGATATCACAACAAGACAAATATTGATATTGTAGAAATTGTTAGAGGACCACATTAAGGTCAATTTTTCTAATGTTCTACTTCGTTGATACATTCTCATGACAGGAAGGCTTTAAATACGAATTAATATGTTACCAAAAAAAATTACAATGTTTATACATATAAAATATAAAAAAAATCTCAATTCCTTCATTTGATTGTTAATTGACTCTATTGTGGGCAGGTCACATGAAATCTGTTTGGCAAAAGGATGGGGAGACAATATAGATCGTGTCTTGGATATGATTCATTTGTTGTTGGATATCCTTCACGAACTTCAGCAATCGACTTTGGAAATTTTTCTAGTAAGTACTCCTATGGTTTTTAATGTTGTGATTCTTTCACCTCATGGTTATTTTGGGCAAGAAAATGTTTTAGGAATGCGTGATAAGATATTGAAGGATAGGTAAACAATTTTTTTATAATTTCAATGTCCATTCCTTGATATCATCTCTTTATTGTTTGATTATATTTTGAATCTTTATTTTTATTTTTCTTTGTATTTTAACTATGAAATTGAAAGTACTTGGTATTATGCTTGTTTAAACAACAACCAAAGCTTGAATATGAAATTAATATTACAGAATATTGATTTAAATCCTTTTAACTATTTTGTATTGAAATATTTTCATGATTATTAGAAATGTTTACTTTCATGTTGTTATTTATGAACATGTTGTTTATATACTTGACCAAGTTTATTCCTTAGGCAACAAATTGTTATTGCAAATAAAATGACAAGGATTAGACATCACACCCTAGATTATTTGCTTTAACAAGTTATTTACAACTTGATATTTTTAGCATGTAACTTAGTTGGTATGATTGTGCCTAAGCTTTCCTTGAAGGTTGAATACTAAGTTACTATGGTGTTCTTTTGTATAGTGACTTTAATTTGTTTATACAAGTCATGTGGCCACATAGTGGTCACTATCGCTCAATTGAAGAAAACTTGTTCAAGTTTCTTTCTCTTATGGGAAGAATGTCTTTAACATTGTTGATGTCGAGGTATATGTAATATAAATCCTTTATAGTCTACTTTCATTTATATTCTAGTGTTTATCGTCTTTCATGCCTTACACTCTGTATTGTAGGTTGTTTTGTTTTTAGAAAAGGAACTTAGTATTGATTGTAAGAAGGAAGATTTGAAGAAAGAGGAGAACACTAACACAGGAGTGACAAATGGAAAAAGAGAGAGAAGAGAACCCGTTTAATGGTACCCTTAAAGACAATATCCCACATAAGACACACACATAGAGACTGTTGTTCAAGTCTTCATAGTTGCAGAATTCACCTACAATGACTTGACAACATAATGATAATGCTTTATAGTGATGTAACAACATTTCATGTGTAAATTGTAGTCTAGGCAATGTTAAGTTGGAAACTCATATTGTAATACGTTCATTTCATATAATATAATTTTTGTAGTTGAAATTATTTATAGTTGCACTTAGTATTGTTTAGTATTTTAACTAATATATGTAATTTTGAGTTTTCATATTAGATGAACCAGTTCACATTGTATGATGTTTTTTCAATTTAGTCGCAAAATCATACTAATTAATCTATGTTGATTAATAATGAACACATAAAATCAATCTAAAACTACTAAATTAGTAGTTTGTATTGATTAATAATGAATACAAATAAAATGAATATATGACTAAATTAATCGTTTATAATGATTATTAATGAAAATAAATGAAATGAATATAAGCTACTAAATTAGTAATTTATATAATGAATATGAATCTACCAAGCCCCAAGAGTTAGCTCAATTGGTCAAATCAGTGCCTCGCCAATCAGGAGGTCACAGGGTCAATTATCGAAAGCTCTTGGGGTAAGGTCGGTAAATATGCCGAGGGGTGCGACCCCCTTCGGGTTTTGTGTCCACCCTAGCATTGTTTGAACCTGGACGTAGCGGACCCACTGACCATGGGATTCCATGAGCCAGAATATAAAACAAAGAGCCCCAAGAGTTAGCTCCATTGGTCAAGTCAGTGCCTCGCCAATCGAGAGGTCACAGGGTTAATTCCCGAAAGCTCTTGGGGTCAGGTCAGTAAATAGGCCGAGGGGTGAAACCCGCTTCGAGTTGTCTATCCACCCTAGCATTGTCCGAACCTAGACGTAGGAGACCCACTGACCATGGGATTCCGTGAACTAGAAAGTAAAAAAAAAAAAAAAAAAATATATATAATATATATATAATATATATATTATTAGATAAGATTATATATATATAATATGAAACTAACAAAAAAATATAAATCTCTAGTGCAAATGATTATTTTTTCATCACAAATAGCAACTAAGTTTTGCATATATATGACTATTAGTAGCTAATTTATAGTATCTTATAACACGGCCAACATTTTGGTCATTAATTGGTTTTCTCAGATGATCATATAGTAATATATTTTGCTGTATATTTGGTCATTAACTATGGAAATTAATGACTAAATCAATAACTAAATTAATGACCAAATTTATGACTAAATATACTGGTAGATGATAAATTTGAGACAATCAATGATCGACTAAGCTAAAAATGACTGAAATTTGGTCACGTTATAAGATATTGTAAATTAACTACTACTAGTCACCGACTGAAAAATAGTCATTTATATGAAAATTTTAGTCATTGTCTTAGTAACTAATTAGACATTTTGTACTATTGCTTGGAATCATTAATTTTTTATGTCCCATCTTCTTTTGAAGGAAACAAGGTATGATAAATGTCATCCCTCTAGAATTTGTAAATATTATTCTTCTCTTCATGCACAACGCGTTTCGTCAAACCTCCACGGTCTACCCAATAGACTGTGATGCACATCCATGGGTATGATGTCACATAAAAGTTTATCCTTTTAGCTATCTATCTAAAATTCCACTTCACATTGTTCATTCACCAACAATTTATGGCCCTTTTGAAACCATACCACCTTATAAGGTGTTGTACGTTTCATCTTATTCAAATTCAACTTCTCCACCACTTCTGTAGACACCAAGTTTTCAGTGTTTCCACTATCAATCACCGCCTTACAGCATTTCCCTTGGAATTTGCAAACAATCCTAAATAAAGTGTTCCTTTGAGAAGGCTTATCAACTTCCTTCTGTGGCTTTAAAAAAACTTTATTGAGTAATAGAGATTCTCCTATTTTTGGTACATTTTCAACATCATCTACATTTGGTTCCCCTTATTCTACCAGGGAAACAAAAACAATTCTCTCACTTGAATTTCTATTTTCTAAACATTCATATGCCATGTGCCCAAGATTGGCACAGATGTAGCAACACATTTCTCTTCCTCTGTGTTAACCTCGTTCTATGGAAAAGGATCTTTGGCCTTTGAAGTGTCCCTCTTCCTTTTGTTGTGGACATGAGCTACAAGCTTCTTATTTCTATGCTATAGATCTTCTTATATTTGGTTGTTGTCCTCATCCTCTACCAATATTGTTTCCTCTATGGGACTACTTCCTTGCAAGCTTCTCCCCAACCTTCAAAGCTAGGAGGTATGTTTCTTCCATTGTTCTGGGTGATAATACAGTGATTCCATGTTGGACGTCAACTATAAATCTATCTAACTATATTATTTTTAGACTTTTATTCATACCGAACCCTAATGCTCACCCTCTAAAACTCTTATGTGTACGTGAGATTTTGCATATGCCTCAATAAAGTGAGCTAATAATTCTTTGGCAAGAACTTTCCTCTAAGCTTCACACCCATTTTGTCCTAGCTCTTAATATTTTTCTTATTCATCCTTCTCCTTATCCTGAACACCATCTCACCATAGAGTTATGTATCTCTCCAATTTGGTAACAACGGATTTCACCTTCTTCTCATCTATCTACTCATATTCGAAGAACTTATTGTTGGAAATAATACTGAGGGGGGGGTGAATCAGTATTATCAGATTAGTAAAACTTTTTCATTTTCACACTCAGATACATATACGCAACTTCAATTAAGGATATCCGCGTATATACGCGACTGTGTTAAATGAAACTAGCGTATATGAAGTAAATGTATCAGAACATTATTAACCATATTAACAGTAAACAGGTGCAGTAAAACAGAACAGATCATCACACATAAAGAGCACACATGAACACCATGATATAAGGTGGAAACCCAATGTGGGTGAAAACCACCTGCTGCAATTTGTTTCTATCTTCCTTTAATAAGAAACTTCTTTTACAATGTACTGGTGCAGTCCTTTACCAGCACGCAGGCTTCTACCTGCAGAAGGCTACAACCTTCTTAGCTCTTGTACTAGCCGTTCCATTTACTAGTATGTAGGCGCTGGCCTACTGAAGGCTCCAACCTTTTCTCGTTTTCCAGATGCTCCTGGAAGGGAGCTACAACCCCCTGGCTCTTGTACTGGCCAATATGTTTACCAATACGTAGGTGCCAGCCTACAATAATCTAGGGACCACGTTTCATACATTTTCATACTGGATCCATAAAACAATCACCATTGCAATACAATCAATCTTTGAATCACCCAATACTTAAACCCTGTCACAGAACACAGCCAGAGCCCACAACTCTGCAACAACCACTAGAATCAACAGCAACCTGAAACACCAAATCTCATAATGCATACGCTACTTGGACGAACCCAACCTGCGGGTATACGCGCTTTTACCAAAGACAACCCGCGTACAGATCTACAAATCTACCTCATAACTCTGCAGCTGTATTAGAACAAACCCAGATCATAACATTCATACAATAACCATGCGTCAATAGATCTAGTCTATCCATACTCAAACCATATAAAGATAATCATTCCAAGCCTTGAGATCCCAATCCATCGTTCATCATCCTTCACATGAGTGCCTCCTTGGTTCAGATCAAGCAAGGCATCACCAACCCATCACCAGCATCTAGATCTTACACTTTATCAGATCTTCATCACTTGCTCACTCCTGCACACCCACTTGGCCTAATGATCTTCTCCTTATATAGGTTTAGGCTTCTCTCAATACCATGGTCCAAAACCATGTAGAAACAATACCATGAATCCAATACTAGGGATCAACACATCTGACGAGGTACCATGGTCCAAAACCATAGGTTCAAGTTCCAAGGACTAACCGCCATGGACCAAAGGTAAGTTTTCCAACATATACGCGCCTTTCATTCTATGAACCTGCGTGTGTACGTATACGCGCCTTTTGATCTGATTACCCGCGTATATACGCACTTTCATCACGGTCAACCTGCTTATATATCTCTCTTTACCTGCATCACCTGTATCATTCCTCTAAGTGAGCTGCCTTCAAGGACAACACCTGAATCATAATGCCAACACTTATCCATCATTGTCATTGAGTCTATGAGCTCCTCTAGATTCATGCTACGAGTGAAAGAAGATAGATATCACTTAGCCTTTAGGATAGATAAAAGAATTGCCTTCAATACTCTAGCTTCCATATGATCTTCAATTGGTTCTTTCTCTAGAGTTTCATCTTCTGCATCATTTATATCTCTAACCTTAGGGCCCCTATGTTCCTTGGTTCACACTACTGCCATTCCTTCCTCTAATTACTACATAGCTCGCATCACTTCAGCATTGGCTACATGCCTTTGTCCTATCTTGCCTCCTCTAGTGCCTGATCGAATTCTATGCATCATGGTCAACTAATTATTCTTAAACTAGATATAGGATCTTCTCTCATACCAACTCTGAAGCCCTCAAACGTTATATAACAAAATTGTATATAATCCAACAATTGAACAAGAACCACTACAATCAAGAACCGTTTTAATAGCCACCAAAGGGAGGAATGTTATATGTAATAAAATGTCTGACTTACCTTTGATACAAGAAAATGGTCCACAAGACTTGTCGTTTGACCACCATGTTAAATCTTGGTCTCACTAAAAACTAAACTCATGTGCGTCCTGCTCCAATGCTCCAAGATGACACTTCAATATTCTCTATCCATTATTTCTCATTTTCCATTACACTACCCTGTCATTTGTCAAAATCTCAATTTTTACACAAACTTTTTCTTGAAAGTTCCTCCCAAGGAGTTTCCTCCAAGAAGTCTTTTTTAGGACAGAAAAATGATTCACGTTGTGTGTCATCATTTTTCCCGTCTCTGGCTTCATCACAATCTCGAAATTTAAGAAAAGAATTTCTGAGAGAAATCTCTAGATGTTTCTTCTAATACTCTATTTTGAGATAGACCTTTTCGATGGACTATCTCTCACATTCTATCAATTGGGGACTCTTGCTACTTAAGGAAATTCGCTTCTCGGAAAATCCTCCGAGATGGATCTTTTCCAAGATTTTGTCTTGTAATGTTCTCTCTCGAAAAAACCTTGGTTCAATCTCCCAACCTCATGAAATGATGGATTACCATTGTAACTAGAAGGATTAAGTATTATGTGGTATGCTTATGTAATATGTTCTCATGTTTGTTAGGGATTTTATTGTTCCTTTGTCACTCTTGCAAACCTCCCACTTACACAGTCTATAAACAATGCTTTAGTTGACTCTATCTTTTGTTAAAAAGGCCAAAGAAAAGCATGGAATAAGACAAACCCCTGTAAATGTGTTAGAAAACCTACATAGATGAATGTAGCTAGTAAAGGTTGAACACACAGCTTTGCAGAGCAAAAACACTAAAAAGATCAAAAGAACAAAAAGAATTATTGATTAACAGAAAATAGGTTACAATGCTCATGATATACTACATGAGAGTCAACTAATACACATCACTGGGTGAAGATCACAAATTAATGCGTCATAGTGGTGATCAATGAGAGGACTTAACACCTACAAGAAGCCCCAGAGATAATTGGCGAGTTGTGGAGTGAAAGGAGGAGAAAATCAGGGAGTAAATCATGTAGAAAGGATCTTGCATGTAGTCCCATGCATGCATGGATAGTCAAAGGTGCCAATCTGGTGAAGATTCCAATGTTGCCTTGCATGTCAGTGAATGCTCTAACTAAGTGTTCGCATGTGCCAGTAATGAAGGTCCTAGGTGTGTAGTACCTCTAACCATGTACTAAGTCTTTGATGTAGTGCATATGGATCTCTATGTGCTTCATCCACTACCGCTGTACTGAATCTTTGCAAAATTTGAGAGTGCTCTGTTTGTCACACGAGATGACAGTGGGCTGGTAGAACTGGATGCCCAACTCAGTGAGGAAATGCTGTAGCCACAGAGCTTGAATGGTGATATTGACTACTTTGTACTAGGCCTCAGCTAAAGAGAAAGAAATAGCAGCCTACTTCTTTCTCGACCAATAGATAGGGCCAGACCCTAAACTGAGTGAATATCTGGAGGTGGAATTGCAATCAATGTTGTCACCTACCCAATTAGAATCTGTGAAGCCAAGGAGATTCAATACAGTGCCTGCTACATAATGAATCCCAAAGGTGATGTGCCCTGCACATATTGAAGGATGCACTGGCCAACTTTCTAGTGTAGGTCATGTGGCTCCTAAATGTATTTGGAAACTCCCCCTACATCATATGAGAGATCTAGTCTGGAGTGGGCGAGATATAGTAAGCTCCCCACTAGCTGTCGATAGATAGTACTGTCAACTAATGGGCATCACCTCCATCCTCAAGGAGGACCCCAGATAGAAAAGGAGTCGGTGTTGGCTTGTAGTCAGTCATGCGAAATCTCTTGAGGAGATCCCGTGCATACTTAGCCTAAGAGAGTTTGATGCCTGTGGCATCCTGGCTAATCTCAAGACCAAGAAAGAGGTGTAATGGCCCATGTTCACCATCAAGTACCTATCATGCAAGGTCCTCTTGACTGCAACAATGGCTGAACCCGAGCTGTTAGTGATCAGGAGATCATCCACATACAAAACTAAGATAAGGAGAGAGTCATGTGCCTTGAGAATGCAAACATTTAGATCAGACTTACATCTTTCAAAGTTTTCTGATAAGAGAAAAGAATTAGTCTTTACATACAAAGCTCTCGGGGTCTGCTTAAGGTCGTAGAGAGACTTCTTCAGTCTGCAGACCAAAGATGAATCTTGAATGAAACCACATGGTTGCTCAATGTAGATCTCCTCAGATAGGTCTCCATGAAGGAAGGCATTCTTCACATCCATCTGATGTACTTACTACCCCTAGGTAGCTGTAATGGTAAGTGCAAGGCATATGGAAATCATCTTTTGTACTGGAGCAAAGGTCTCATCATAATCAATGCCATGCATTTGTTGGAAGCCTTTTCCTATTAGCCTTACTTTCTGTTTGGTGATTTTCCCATCTACAGTAGTCTTGGTCCTATAGACCCATTTGCATTAGACAATTTTCCTTCCTGAAGGAAGGGGGACCAAGTCCCAGGTATGGTTCTTGAGGAGGGAGTTGTACTCCTCCTCCATGGTAGACTCCCAAGAGGGATGCCCAGCAGCCTCAGCATAAGACCGCAAATCAAAAGATTGAACCAAATGACAATGTGATCTGAATTAGGGCTCTAAAGGCTTCTTGTTAGCTTATAAGAACCTGTCCCACTCCAAAGCTTATATATTCCCAAGATCTATGCTTATGCTTGATAATTACAGAATTAAAAGTACTTGAAATAGGTGTATTCTTGTGTTTGTCCTTAACTGTTTATGTGTTTTGAGTTCAATTGCTTATGTTGAAATAAAACTTAGATAACAGTAAATAAAAGAAGCAAATAAGCAAACACATGAGACAATAATGTACTATGGAGTTCAGCCGGATGTCTTGGGCTACGTCTCCTTGAGCTCTAATCAACTAGACTAGGCTCTTTGGGATTATGGTAATGATTCTTTTACAAGTTCCACACTCAACTCCATAGGTTTACAACTGTACCTGTGGGCTTTGAATACCATCTTATCCCACTGGCTGTCCTCTAGCTGCAGACAAATCTAGGCTTTCCTGGACTTGACTCTTTCAGTCAGTGCTCTGAGCTTCTGGCCTCTCCAACTCCCTCAGAATTTTGTATTGTCTCTAGAATCATTCTTTTGTCTTCAGTACAACAGTCACCAACAACAACGTGATCATTTTCACCTCTTTGTTGTTCTAAACTTCATTGCAGCTTCATGGCTATTTAGAAGTCCATTTGAGCTCTCTGGCTCTACAACTCTGCCTCCAACCTCTGGTGGCTATGCCTCTCTGCTCAGCTCTGGCTCTTGGCTCTAGCTCTAGCTTTGGCTCTGGCTCTTAGCTCTCGCTCTAGCTCTTGGCTCTTTGTGAGCTTCTCTCAGCCACTCCTTGAAGGGAAAACTAGCTTCTCTGTGTTATCAATGGTTCGCTCGACCTCCAATCAACCCTTGGTCAATTGTGCTCTCTAGTTTTTTATAACACATCGGTTACTATCTTGCATCATTGAAGAACCCAACTATTTCTTTTACAAGGATCCATTTACACATGGAAAGGAACCCGCGGGCATGGCCACCCGATCATTTTTCCTTCCTCTGGCCAAAATAGCCAATAACATAAATACACAGGAAAATGCACCATGGAGCATTCAATCAAACTTCAAATATATGCAATTGCATCTATAAACCAATCAGGTCTGCCATTCAATCGCAAATCACAATGGGATAGGCATATGGCCAAAAAACCCAATACACGGGAAATACACAGAAATCCCATAAATCCAGATTTCAAAAGTTATGAAATCACGCTTATAAACTGTATCATGTCCACCTTTTATTGGCATATCTCAATGTCCATTGGCCCTTTGTATTCAGGATCACCAATCGTCGATCGCCGAACAAATTAGGACCATCCATTCTTTTTTTGATCTCACGACTAATATCGCACATCGCATATCGCTATCGCTATGGCCCGGGGGATCTTCTCATATACCATGGAACATGCCAACGTCGATCCTCTAATCCGATCATCGCAATCATAAGCCACATGTTGCATGGCCCTTAGCACTATCTCCTTTGATCGTTGATTTCCTACGTCGATCATCGCATATCGGAATCGGCTCCACCCGGGTCCTGATATCACATTTTAGCCTTTCCTCGATGCAATATGTTAGAGATCACTATCTGGGGAGTCCTTCCACCTTTGGTCTAAGTCCTCCTTTTAGCACTTCTGATGCGATTTTCCCATATAA
The DNA here is from genome assembly GCA_000404065.3 of Pinus taeda. Taxonomy (NCBI): domain Eukaryota; kingdom Viridiplantae; phylum Streptophyta; class Pinopsida; order Pinales; family Pinaceae; genus Pinus; species Pinus taeda. Next base: position 44,374 of record APFE031315799.1, on the reverse strand, counting down.
GGCCTTAAGCCCATTTTTATAAGAATTTGCCTCCTTTTCAAAGGACAATGGGAAAACTTCTTATTACAATAAATTCTTCATCCAAAGTCCATTTTAGCCCATTCAAATTGAATTAGATTAAGCTAGAAGAGATCTATGCTATGGGACTATTTCCAAGAGCATTCCTTGACTTTGATTTTCGAGTGAAAGGTCATATAGGATCATTTTCTGATCACACCTTCCCACTAAAAAGCTTTTGGTCTACAAAAGTCTGATATACTAATCTAAGCAGTAAATGAGAGTACATCACTCTCTTCTTTCAGCCTCCATACACTTTCCTTGTATAGTGCCTTTGAACCAAAACCTTAAAGCACTTTCCTTCTTGGATGTGCTTGTCCTCCTCGGAAGAACTATCTTCCTTCTTGACTTCATGCAAAACTCCTGCTGAGAAGGTTAGAGAAGGTAGTTTGAACTTCTCTGCCTTGATCATTGATCCAAGGTGGCTCAATCCAATGTGAAGTTATATCTGCTTCACAATTTTTTCATTTGTACATGTTTGACATACTGTCAACAACAACTGTTAACAACAACATGATTACAGACAACAAATGGATGGCCTCAACTCCTGCTTCAAAAAAAGAAACAGATTTCACATCTTGTGAACACCTCCATGTGTTCACATCTACATACAGATGATTAACTAGATAACAAGCAAATAAAACATGTCTTTAAACAATTGACCATTCAAGTCAAGCATGTCATTACATCTTTTTCTACATGCTTTTTCGAAGATGAAACACTTCATCATCATCTCCATCTTGGAGACCAAATCAACTTTTCCCAAGTCAATATTACATTACATGCATGTTTAAAAACAAAGTAATCAACCCTTCAATTTAATCACACATACATGTTTAAATACAAGGAAATCATCAACACCCCTGTGTTCATGGATATCAAGCTTATGCATGCATTTCATCCTTCATTTCTTTCTTAAGCACGCTGTACTTTCAAAGTTGAAATGAATATAATGTTGCAGCAATAGAATGAGTCTCCTACTTAGCTTTTACCATTCACCTTCTTGGTAAAACCCTGCAACTTGCATCTCATTAACAAGAAGCAATGCAAATAGATGCATTATATCAATAGACATGCAATCTTAATTGGATAAGAACTCTAACCATTTCTTACCAATCCATTTCAAAGGTGCCATCTTTGTATACACATTAGCATCAACATGTGAATCATCCTGAAACACATCATTTATGGAATCTTTCTTTCCATTTCTTCCATTTTCTCTTTCCACCTTCTTCATGTTTTGTGGAAGCATTGTTGTATTCAAAATCCAACATTTTGCAGCAACATGTCCTTGCTTATGGCAGTAAGTGCAACACATGTGCATCTTCTTGATAACATGATTTCCCTTGTCCAATGGAGCTTTGGCTTCTTGCTTCCTTTCCTTCAAAAGTTTCCTATATGTGGACATTCTCTTCCAACATCTTTCTTTTTCACCTTTATTGCCTTCGTGAGGAGGTGAATTGAATGAAGAAGTAGCTCCCTTTGGAACACCATCAATCTCTTCAAGGCTGTCAGAGTTTCCACAACTCTTTGGTTCAAGTGTATTCTTATGAACACCTTCTTCCTAGAAATGATATTTCAAGCTATTGCATTCTCCATGAATACAATCTTCACACTCTTGAGGTAGAAGACATGAAATCAAACTCCTTGGAACTGTTTCAATTGTCTTCATGATAGCTTTGGAACTTTCTCCATAAGATTGTCCATAGCCAAGACCCAAATACTTAGGCCTTTCCTCAACCATTATTGGCTCAAAAATACCATGTACATGTATTCCCAAGCCTTTTCCTTCATAGCTCATCTTGGACATTGACGCAGGCTAGGGCTTGCAATACCCAGGATATTCAAACCATGCATATAAGAATGCATCTCAACTTTTCTCCAATCAAAAGCTATCATATGGTTCACGACGAGAACCAACCATTTTCATACAAAAGTTTCTCCTTGAATTGAAACTTATCAAAACATAAAATTCAAACCCGATTTTAAAAACTCGAACCTGGCAACTTAACTTACCTCTGTTAGGTTTACCCTTTCCATGATTCTTCTCCTCAACTCCTTACTGTGCACTTCTCATCACTGTAGCTCTACTTTTCCAACGCATTCATTAAACTCAACATATGTATCGATTGCCAGCTTTCTTCAATCTTTACTCTGCCCACTACATCATTGCAACTGATCTTCAATTCACTGCACCTCACCTTATTCAAACTTCCATCCATCAGAAAATGCTCACATAGCTACCATACATTGAATTCCTCTATCACCTTGCGTTCAACTTTGTTCACACACTTATACAAATAGTTCTCTGATATGGCAACCAACCGAAATTTCTCTTCAAAGTCGAATGCTAATAAATAAATCAATATCAATCAAGCATTGCCTAACAATTTGAAACACTCCCTCTCAGATTTAAACACTGTACATACCCATGCACTACAGTTTGTAATATCTCTGACACACCATTCATACGTTCAGATTTATTTTAAAGCATCCCTCATACAATTATCAAGTTGATTCTCAATTACCAGATTCAATTCTGGTTCTACATCTCAACTGATCGATTAGGCTATGTACGTAGTCATCAATCGAACTACCAATACAACAATTTTCTATCTTGTTATTGCGCTCCCCTGTTTCTAAGAATGCATGTCATTTATTTCTAAATTTACACAGTGTATAAACCTACGCACTTTTACACTTGAGCCACCACCAATAGTGTTCAATTAACACTTATGCATTCATTCCAGAATATTCTAATGACAACATACGCCCATAGATAAAACTTGTAGGCTCAATTGGAACAATCATTGTGCAAGCAAGATTTAAATCAACAATTTGTACAACATTCATTTGATTCGTAAGGATTTACCAATTCACTTGCAAGAGAAATTTTAGAAAAAGTCCACGCAGAAACCAAATGCCTGAGTGTTTTTCTGACTTATCATATCTCTAGAATTATCCATGAGATCGAGCCTTGCTGACATAAAATAAAATCCCTCTGCCCATTCAAATGACAGATCGCCTTCCAAATTCACTGCAAATCAATTCCAATCACAAATTCTTAACACTGCATCTCAATCAATCATAGTTTGATTCACAAATGGACAGAATGTCCGGTCATTAAAAATCTGTTACAATTAACAGAACTCTACGTTTAACATCAAAACAGAACTCTGCGCCATGCTTCATTTAGTTCTGCATTTGATTTTCAATTAATAGCTTTCCTTCAAGGTAATTTCGTTCAGTTCTATAAACACAATTTCACAGTGTGCCCTTATTACAAAGCGACATAAAAGCATTCAGATTCATCATTAATATCAATTTTTAACTTATGTGCAGAGCTTGTCTACAAAGCTTATCATATGACGGAATTTAAGAACGCCGAGAGAAAAGTTTCAATAATAATGCTTTTGGCATCGCTCCTCTCTAATGCGAGCTTTGCTGCCACTTAATTTTATAATAATAATGGATAGGTCTTCTCAAACCTTATCTATTACAAAAGCATGCTTTTCATGGAATGATTTAAAACGTGAAGCTTTATTACAGCTTATCTATCTGTGATATAGATAACATTTTTTATTCTCTACTCTTATCCTATTTTTTAACTGAAAAAAACATAGAAATTGCAGGCTAAAGGACCCCACTCCCTTGCCTGTAGATGTTTTTTGATTTTTGGAATACGTTGGAAGATTTTTCCCCTCTGAGTCACATGCTCCTGCATCAGACTCCCAAGGTAGAAAATGATCATGATCTCCAGATCATGCTTTTTAAATTTTTGTTCTCTTGGATCCCACATTTTGTTTTGTAACTCATCATCAATTTCTGTTGTCGTGTGCTGCTTTTCTCCCGGTCTCCATATCTTATGTTGTCTTGCTCCACTAGCTGCACTTTCACAATCTGTCCCTGTTTTCATTTTGCTGTGGCTTCTACTGCTTCTCTTCCTTGCTGATGTCGTCCTCTGAGACACTTTCAACATGATTCTTCTGATTAATTCAATTTCCTTGTCCAATAAATCTTCAAGCTTCTGATTTCTTGCTGCCTGCTGAGCTAAGACGGCTTGCTCTGTTTTTACTCGTTCAAATTTTACCGTCACTTGCTGACTTTTTTCTTCTATACTTGTTTCCGTTCTTACCTTCTCATTTCTTAATGCCACCCAATCATCCATGCCCTCTTGTCTTCTACAACGGAAAACTTCTTCCTTGCCTTCTCCTATCAGCAACTTACTGGACTGGTACTTTGTGTACTACTTTTTGCTATCTTCATCTCTATGCATCTGCAATTCCCAATTCTGAAATTGAGATTATTTCTACATTGAATTCTGAGCATTCAGCATCCTTTCCAGAAACATAATGTCCTTATCCCATGGATTAGAAATTTCCACATAATTCTCGTCTTTCTCTTTCATTTGACTTCTCAACTGAGTCAAATGTCATTCAACACCTGCGATAATACCTGCATTCACAAAACACTTGTTAAAATAAAAATCATAAGGCATCAGTTCCTTACTTCCCTTTGCCAGCATTTCAGTATGTTGTTATGAATTCTCCATCTCAATCAACATATCAGTATGCTGATTCTCTCTGCCCAAAGAATTCTCTAAAGAATTCTCAAGAGTATCAACTAGTCTTCCTCTCATACCATCTGTTTCCATGATGTCTTTTTCCTCTTGTTCACTGCATTGAAATCTTTCTTCTGCAATCTCCCTATCATACTCTGGATTCTCCAACAAGTATTCCAACAATGCAATTTCTCTGTGGCATTGTTGAAGCATACCATCGTCACTTATAGTCCCTGCATTCAAACACAAACTTTCAGTTTGAAAATCACAAAGTTCAACAGTCTCAACTGTTGCTTCACTTATCCATGCTACAGACTGATCCACTTCTTCTGCATACATAAGAACTTCCTTTTGTGATGTAACACTTTCACAAGATTGCAATCCTCCTTAGTAAAACCTGTAATCACATCACAATTGTCAGTTACAAAAATACACGGTTTTACACTATCCAGCTGATCTGGATTTACCCAATAAATCAAGAAATCATCAATGATCTTCTCCTCTGTTTCACCAATGGAAACCTCCTCTTCCAACTCAGCTCCTCTGAGTTCTTCCCGTCTCAACTGTACATCCATCATCTGCTCGAGCTTCCTCAGCTCCTCTGTTAACTGCGTGTTTATCTGTCGATCTCTTTTCTGCTGTAGCCTTTGCCATTTCACATTCTTCCTCATGAGCAAACCATGTCTCTGGTCTTTCACATTTTCCTGTAACAACTCCATCAATAGCTTAAGATGAACTGTTATCTCAGCTTTCTCTTTCTCATACTCTTCTTGAGTCAACTGATGTCTTATGCCATTTGCCTTGGCATATATCTTCTCTTTTCTACCGTGGCCTCTTTCTGACCCTCTGTTTTCTCCTTTATGACTTTCAGTGGTCATCTCCTTTCCCATGAGTTTCTTACCCAAGAGTTGCATCAAGCCTCTACAACAACAAACTCTCTTGCTTCCACTTACCTCATCAATCCTTCCCTCCAGATTTGGTCTTTTGGTAATCACTGTTACTCTGCTGGAACCTTTCAAGCATTCTCCACTGCTCCTTTAGGCTTTTCTCATCTGCCACTTTATTCAACCTCTGTTGAATCTTTAGGTTCTGCCACATTCACTTAGAATCCCTTGTTGGATTCCTTCATCACTGTACTCTAGCTGTGATCTACTTCTTCTCGCAGAGATTTCTTCACTATGTCTGTAAATCAAATTATCCAAGCATAACCTTTAAACCAAATATAAATAATACCTGTTAGCTCACCTTTCAGGATCCTATTAATCTTGTTTCACTTCCTCAACTGCACTGCATCTCTGTGCTGCAATATTCACTAGTTCCAAAATCAAACATTCATTCATCACATGCAATTAACTTAACTTAAAAGCTTTATATCTTCAAACAGAGCTATTCCAGCTCTGATACCAAAATGACGCAGGCTAGGGCCTGCAATACCCAGGATCTCCAAACCATGCATATAAGAATGCATCTCAACTTTTCTCCAATGAAAAGCTATCATATCATTCACGACCAGAATGAACAATTTTCATACAAAAGTTTCTCCTTGAATTGAAACTTATCAAAACATAAAATTCAAACCAGATTTTAAAAAATCGAACCTGGCAACTTAACTTACCTCTGTTAGGTTTACCCTTTCCATGATTCTACTCCTCAACTCCTTACTGCGCACTTCTCATTACTGTAGCTCGATTTTTTGAACGCATTCATTAAACTCAACATATGTATCGATTATCAGCGCTTTCTTCAATCTTTACTGTGCCCGCTACATCACTGCAACTGATATTCAATTCACTGCACCTCACCTTATTCAAAGTTCCATCGATCAGAAAATGCTCACACAGCTACCATACATTGAATTCCTCTATCACCTTGCGTTCAACTTTGTTCACACACTTCTGTAAATAGTTCACTGATATGGCAACCAACCAAAATTTCTCTTCAAAGTCGAATGCTAATAAATAAATAAATATCAATCAAGCATTGCCTAACAATTTGAAACACTCTCTCTCAGATTTCAACACTGTACATACCCATACACTACAGTTTGTAATATCTCTGGCACACCATTCAAACGTTCAGATTTATTTTAAAGCATCCCTCATACAATTATTAAGTCAATTCTCAATTACCAGATTCAATTCTGGTTCTACATCTCAACAGATCGATTGGGCTATGTACTTAGCCATCAATCGAACTACCAATACAACAATTTGCTATCTTGTTATTGCGCTCCCCTGTTTCTAAGAAGGCGTGTCATTTATTTATGAATTTACACAGTGTATAAACCTACGCCCTTTTACACTTGAGCCACCACCAAAAACGTTCAATTAACACTTATGCATTCATTCCGGAATATTCTAATGACAACATATGCCCATAGATAAAACTTGTAGACTCAATTGGAACAATAATTCACAAGAAGGATTTAAATCAGTCATTCATGATCTTCTTATATGCATGGTTTGAAGAACCTTTCGAGCATTCTCCACTGCTCCATTAGGCTTCTCTCATCTGCAACTTTATTCAATCTCTATTGAATCTTTAGGTTCTACCACATTCACTTAGAATCCCTTGTTGGATTCCTTCATCACTGCACTCTAGCTGTGATCTACTTCTTCCCGCTGAGATTTCTTCACTATGTCTGTAAATCAAATTATCCAAGCATAACCTTTAAACTAGAGATAAATAATACCTGCAAGCTCACCTTTCAAGATCCTTTTGATCTTGTTTCACTTCCTCAACTGCACTGCATCTCTGTGCTGCAATATTCATCAGTTCCAAAATCTAACATTCATTCATCACATGCAATTAACTTAACTTAAAAACTTTAATCTTCAAACAGAGCTATTACAGCTCTAGCGAACAAGAGGAAAAAGACATCATGGAAACAGATGGTATGAGAGGAAGACTAGTTGATAGTCTTGAGAATTCTGTAGAGAATTCTTTTGGCAGAGAGAATTAGCATACTGATGTGCTGATTGAGATGGAGAATTCAGAACAGTATACTGAAATGCTGGGAGAGGGAAGTAAGGCATTGATGCCTTATGATTTTTGTTTTAACAAGTGTTTTGTGAATGCAGGTATTATCACAGGTGTTGAAGGACATTTGACTCAGTTGAGTAGTCAAATGAAAGAGAAAGACGAGAATTTTGTGGAAATTTCTAATCCATGGGATGAGGACGTTATGTTGCTGGAAAGGATGCTAAATGATCAGAATTCAATGTAGAAAGAATCTCAATTTCAGAATTGGGAATTACAGATGCATAGAGATGAAGATAGAAAAAAGGAGTACACAAAGTACCTGTCCAGTAAGTTGCTGATAGGAGAAGGCAAGGAAGAAGTTTTCCGTTATAGAAGACAAGAGGGCATGGATGATTGGGTGGCGGTAAGAAATGAGAAGGTAAGAACAAGAGCAAGTATAGAAGCAAGAAGTCAAAAAGTGACGATAAAAATTGAACGAGTAAGAACTGAGCAAGCCGTCTTAGTTCAGCAGGTAGCAAGAAATCAACAGCTTGAAGATTTATTGGATAAAGAAATAGAATTGATCAGAAGAATCATGTTGAAAGTGTCTGAGAGGAAGACATCAACAAGGAAGAGAAGCAGCAGAAGCAACAACAAAATGAAAACAGGGACAGATTGTGAAAGTGCAGCTAGTGGAGAAAGACATCATAATATATGGAGACCGGGAGAAAAGCAACATACGACAGCAGAAATTGATGATGAGTTACAAAACAAAATGTGGGATCCAGGCGGACAAAGATTTAAAAAAGCATGATCTGGAGATCATGATCATTTTCTACCTTGGGAGTCTGATGCAGGAGCATGTGACTCAGAGGGGAAAAGTCTTCCAACTTATTCCAAAAATAAAATAAAAAATCTACAAGCAAGGGAGTGGGGTCCTTTAGCCTGCAATTTATATGTTTTTTCCAGTTAAAAAATAGGATAAGAGTAGAGAATAAAACATACTATCTATATCACAGATAGATAAACTGTAATAAAGCTTGACGTTTCAAATCATTCCGTGAAAAGCATGATTTTGTAATAGATAAGGTCTGAGAAGACCTATCCATTATTATTATAAAATAAAGTGGCAGCAAAGCTCGCATTAGAGAGGAGCAGTGCCAAAAGCATTATTATTGAAACTTTTCTCTCAGCGTTCTTGACTTCAGTCATATGATAAGCTTTGTAGACAAGCTCTGCACATAAGTTAAGAATCAATATTAATGATGAATCTGAATGCTATTATGTCGCTTTGTAGTAAGGGCGCACTGTGAAATTGTGTTTATAGAACTGAACGCGATTACCTTGAAGGAAAGTTGTTAACTGAAAATCAAATGCAAAATTAAATGAAGCATGGCGCAGAGTTCTGTTTTGATGTTAAACACAGAGTTCTATCAATTGTAACAGATTTTTAATGACTGGATATTCTGTCCATTTGTGAACCAAACTATGATTGATTAAGATGCGGTGTTAAGAATTTGTGATTGAAATTAATTTGCAGCGAATTTGGAAGGCGATCTGTCATCTGAATGGGAAGAGGGATTTTATTTTATGTCAGCAAGGCTCGATCTCATGGCTAATACCAGAGATATGATAAGTCGGAAAACACTCAGGTATTTGGTTTTTGCGTGGACTTTTTTCTAAAATTTCTCTTGCAAGTGGATTGGTAAATCCTTATGAATCAAATGAACGTTGTACAAATTGTTGATTTAAATCCCTGCTTGTGCAATGATTGTTCCAATTGAGTCTACAAGTTTTATTTATGGGTGTATGCTGTCATTAGAATATACTAGAATGAATGCATAAGTGTTAATTTAACGTTGTTGGTGGTGGCTCGAGTGTAAAAGGGCGTAGGTTTATACACTGTGTAAATTCATAAATAAATGACATGCGTTCTTAGAAATAGGGGAGCGTAGTAACAAGATAGCAAATTGCTGTATTGGTAGTTCGATTGATGGCTAAGTACATAGCCCAATCGATCTGTTGAGATGTAGAACCAGAATTGAATCTGGTAATTGAGAATTGACTTAATAATTGTATGAGGGATGCTTTAAAAGAAATCTGAACGTATGAATTGTGTGTCACAGATATTACAAACTGTACTGTATGGGTATGTACAATGTGAAAATCTCAGAGAGAGTGTTTCAAATTGTTAGGCAATGCTTGATTGATATTGATTTATTTATTAGCATTCGACTTTGAAGAGAAATTTCGGTTGGTTGCAATATCAGAGAACTATTTGCAGAAGTGTGTGAACAAAGTTGAACACAAGGTGATAGAGGAATTCAATGTATGGCAGCTGTGTGAGCATTTTATGATGGATGGAACTTTGAATAAGGTGAGGTGCAGTGAATTGAATATCAGTTGCAATGATGTAGCGGGCACGGTAAAGATTGAAGAAAGCGCTGGCAATCGATACATATGTTGAGTTTAATGAATGTGTTGGAAAAATTGTGCTACAGTGATGAGAAGTGCTTAGTAAGGAGTTGAGGAGCAGAATCATGGAAAGGGTAAACCTAACAAAGGTAAGTTAAGTTGCCAGGTTCGAGTTTTTAAAATCGGGTTTGAATTTTATGTTTTGATAAGTTTCAATTCAAGGAGAAACTTTTGTATGAAAATGGTTGGTTCTGGTTGTGAACCATGTGATAGCTTTTGATTGGGGAAAAGCTGAGATGCATTCTTATATGCATGGTTTGAAGATACTGGGTATTACAGGTCCTAGCCTATGTCATTCGCTCTTCTTTGGATTCCCCTTTAATTATTCAATCATTCTGATGCAGGAGCATCTAAACCCCTTCTAAATTAAAGAGGAATCCAAGCAGAGTGAGGAAGACGTGGACAATCGAGCTGAATGAAAGAAGGAAAATATGCTTTAAAATAGATTTAAAGAGGATTCGATGGATTGTTATCTGCGTGCATGTATTTTGGAGAATTTCACTTGAGAAAAATCAGGAGAGGATCGGATCGATCCTTCCGATCTAATACTTTTTATATAAATTTAATGTGATAGAGAGTGAGAAGGCATTGGTGAGACATATATAGAGAAATAAATAGGCATTGTGAATGAATAGAATGTAATCGACAGCGATTTGGTTCTAAGGCTGGAATTCCTTAGGAAGCAATTGTTTTGTAAATATATAGAAGCATGCTCAGTGTTAATTACATATGCCTGTGTGTTCATGTTCTATGTTAATTATATATGCCTATGTGCTTTATAAATAAGTCAAACCCTGTCTTGTAAGTTTTCTGATCGTCCATCGATCACATCAAGATCGATGGCGATCTAAATATCGTTTAACTGTTATATATAGAGGTCGATTATAATCGTGAAATGCAGATTGGCTTTGTTGAATAAATGTAGTCGAAGGTTCTTGAACAACGAGATGCCGGATCAGACTGAGAGATGTTCATATTGCAATAAATCGAGGCCATGAAATGTTACAAACTCTGGTTGAAGTTAGATCGAACCCGAGAAATATCATAACACTATGATAGCGATCGTAGATCGGTATTGTATCGGCGGATGTGAAATGTTATCTTAAACTTTGATGGATTGAATCGGATCGGAGAGGTAGGAGAATTGGTTCCGATCAGATTTTGTTGGATCGACGGAACCACTGATATCTATAGAAGTGGGTATATATGTCTTGAAATCCATATATGTGGATTGGAGCAGAATTCATATGTTTTCCGTGTAAATGCATTACTTGTGGCAGCGGGGTTTGATGCTTATATTACATGCTTTGGTTAGTAATTTAGACTCCGATAAAGGGATGCTCGATTTTAATGAAGGTCCACGGTTATAAATTAAAAGGGTTAAAGCCGAAAACACTTTTGATAAGACTTAGTGGGTCATAACCCACAGGTCCAGGAACGAAATTTATAGATGAAAGGAGATTTTGGCAATACCCCAAGATCTCTTTTCATCAAGTGGTATCAGAGTAGGGAAAGGATTCCTGCCAAAAGGAAGAAGAATGTAAGGAGAAGGGGAAAGAGGTAAAACAATGTTAAATTTGGAGAGTTTATGGTCTTACCATTGTGCAAATGGCGGCAGCGGAAGGTGAGAAGATTTGCAGCAACCTAGAGCAAGGTGTGCTCAATTGGTTCTAGAGGAGAGAACCAGAAGGATGCCAAAAGACCGAGTGCGGAGGGCTTGGTGAGGTATCGTGTAACAGAGGAGACTGTTACTGTAGAGGTTGGTTGTAGCTCACAGAAGATCATGAAATCAGTTCTAGTGAAGGAATGCAATGGATAGAATTTCTAAGGACCAGGAGAAGTATATGACCAGGAGGTCATAATTTTTTTTTACCTCGGGAGTCTGATGCAGGAGCATATAAACCCCTTCTAAATTAAAGAGGAATCCAAGTAGAGCAAGGAAGATGCGGACAATCGAGCTGAATGAAAGGAGGAAAATCTACTTTAAAATAGATTTAAAGAGGATTTGATGGATTGTTATCTGCGTGCATGTATTTTGGAGAATTTCGTTGGAGAAAAATCAGGAGAGGATCGGATCGATCCTTCCAATCTAATACTTTTTATATAAATGTAATGTGATAGAGCGTGAGAAGGCATTGGTGAGACATATCTAGAGAAATAGATAGGTGTTGTGAATGAATAGAATGTAAGCGACAGTGATTTGGTTCTAAGGCTGGAATGCCTTAGGACGCAATTGTTTTTTAAATATATAGAAGCATTCTCAGTGTTAATGACATATGCCTGTGTGTTCATGTTCTATGTGAATTATATACGCCTATGTGCTTTATAAATAAGTCAAACCCTGTGTTGTAAGTTTACTGATCGTCCATCGATCACATCAAGATCGATGGCGATCTAAATATCGTTTAGCTGTTATATATATAGGTCGATTATAATCGTGAAATGCAGATTGGCTTTGTTGAATAAATGTAGTCGAAGGTTCTTGAACGACGAGATGCCGGATCGGACAGAGAGATCTTCATATCGCAATAAATACAGGCCATGAAATGTTACAAGCTCTAGTTGAAGTTAGATCGAACTCGAGAAATATCATAACACTGTGATAGCGACCGTAGATCGATATTGTATCGGCGGATGCCAAATGTTATATTAAACTTTGATGGATTGAATCGAATTGGAGAGGTATGAGAATTGGTTCCGATCAGATATTGTTGGATCGACAGAACCACTGATATCTATAGAAGTGGGTATATATGTTTTGAATTCCATATATGTGGATTGGAGCAGAATTCATATATTTTCCGTGTAAATGCATTACTTGTGGCAGCGGGGTTTGATGCTTATATTGCATGCTTTGGTTAGTAATTTAGACTCCGATAAAGGGGTGCTCGATTTTAATGAAGGTCCATGGTTATAAATTAAAAGGTTTAAAGCTGAAAATGCTTCTCATAAGACTTAGTGGGTCATAACCCACAGGTCCAGGAACGAAATTTATACATCAAAGGAGATTTTGTCAATACCCCAAGATCTCTTTTCATCAAGACTTTCGGGCATTCTCCACTGCTCCTTTAGGCTTCTCCCATCTGCAACTTTATTCAACCTCTGTTGAATCTTTAGGTTCTACCACATTCACTTAGAATCCCTTGCTGGATTCCTTCATCACTACACTCTAGCTGTGATCTACTTCTTCCCACTGAGATTTCTTCACTATGCCTGTAAATCAAATTATCCAAGCATAACCTTTAAACCAGAGATAAATAATACATGTCATCTCACCTTTCAAGATCATGTTGATCTTGTTTCACTTCCTCAACTGCACTGCATCTTTGCGCTACAATATTCATCAGTTCCGAAATCTAACATTCATTCATCACATGCAATTAACTTATCTTAAAAACTTGAATTTTCAAACAGAGCTATTCCAGCTCTTAATCTGGGCTTACCCCAAGATGGCTTTTCATCAAGTGGTATGAGAGCAGGGAAAGAATTCCTGCAAGAAGAAAGAAGAAAGTGAGCAGAAGGGGAAAGAGGTACAATTGTGTTAAAGCTGGAGAGTTTATGGTCTTACCGTCATGCAGATGGCGGCAACGGGAGGTGAGAAGATTTGTAGCAACCTAGAGCAAGGTGTGCTTAATTGGTTCAAGAGGAGAGAACTAGAAGGATGCCAAAAGACCGAGTGCGGAGGGCTTGGTGAGGTATCGTGTAACAGAGGAGACTGTTACTGCAGAGGTTGGTTGCAGCTCACAGAAGATCATGAAAATAGTTCTAGTGAAGGAATGCAGTGGATAGAATTGCGAAGGACCAGGAGAGGTATATGACCAGGAGGTCATAAAATTTTTGTACCTCGGGAGTTTGATGCAGGAGCATCTAACCCATCCTCAATTAAAGAGGAATCCAAAGAAGAGCGAAGAGTACATGGATCAGAGAAGCTAAATTGAAGGAGAAAATAAGGGAAATCTGTTTTAAAACAGATTTAAGTGGATTTAAAGCAGATTTAAAGCGATATGTCTCGATAGACATCTTATTGTTCACAGCCATGCATGCATTTTGGAGAGCTTTTGTTGGAGAAAAATAAGGAGAGGATCCGATCGATCCTTCCTATCTAACACTTCTTATATAAATGTAATGTAACAACGATAGGGAGATAATAATGAATAAGAATTTGTGAGTGGACAAAACGTAATCAAGAGCAAGCTTGTCTCTAAGGCTGAAATGCCTGGAATGTAAATTGTTCTGTATTTATATGAAAACCGATTTTATTGTTGTATACGCTTGTGTGTGTTCTATAATTGAGTCAAATCCTGTGTTGTAAGTTTGCTGATCGACCATCGATCATTTCAGGATCGATGGTGATCTAAATATCGTTTAACTGTTATATATAGAGGTCGATTATAATCGTGAAATGCAGATTGGCTTTGTTGAATAAATGCAGTCAAAGGTTCTTGAACAGCGAGATGTCGGATCGGACTGAGAGATGTTCATATTGCAATAAATCGAGGCCATGAAATGTTACAAGCTCTGGTTGAAGTTAGATCGAACCCGAGAAATATCATAAAACTGTGATAGCGATCGTAGATTGGTATTGTATCGGCGGATGCAAAATGTTATATTAAACTTTGATGGATTGGATCGGATCGGAGAGGTAGGAGAATTGGTTTCGATCAGATTTTGTTGGATTGACGGAACCACTAACATCTATAGAAGTGGGTATATATGTTTTGAAATCCATATATGTGGATTGGAGCAGAATTCATATGTTTTCATGTAAATGCATTACTTGTGGCTGCGGGGTTTGATGCTTATATTGCATGCTTTGGTTAGTAATTTAGACTCTGATAAAGGGATGCTCGATTTTAATGAAGGTCCATGGTTATAAATTAAAAGTTTTAAAGCCGAAAACGCTTCCGATAAGACTTAGTGGGCCATAACCCATAGGCCCAGGTTCGAGATTTTTACATGAAAGGGGATTTTGGCAAATACCCAAGATCTCTTTTCATTAATATAACATTTTGCATCCGTCGATACAATACCAATCTACGATCGCTATCGCAGTGTTATGATATTTCTCGGGTTCAATCTAACTTCAACCAGAGCTTGTAACATTTCATGGCCTCGATTTATTGCAACATGAACATCTCTCGGTCCGATTTGGCATCTCGTTGTTCAAGAACCTTCGACTGCATTTGTTCAACAAAGCCAATCTGCATTTCACGATTATAATCGACCTCTATATATAACAGTTAAACGATATTAAGATCGCCATCTATCTTGATGTGATCGATGGACGATCAACAAACTTACAACACAGGGTTTGAATTATTTATAAAGCACATAGGCGTATATAATTAACACAGAACATGAACACACAAGCATATGTAATTAACACTAAGTATGCTTCTAATATTCTTTCCCTGCTCTGATACCACTCAAAGTTTAATATAACATTTTGCATCTGTCGATACAATACCAATCTACGATCGCTATCACAGTGTTATGATATTTCTCGGGTTCGATCTAACTTCAACCAGAGCTTGTAACATTTCATGGCCTCGATTTATTGCAATATGAAGATCTCTCGGTCTGATCCGGCATCTCACTGTTCAAGAACCTTCAACTGCATTTATTCAACAAAGCCAATCTACATTTCACGATTATAATTGACCTCTATATATAACAGTTAAACGATATTTAGATCACCATCGATCCTGAAATGATCGATGGTCGATCAACAAACTTACAACATAGGATTTGACTCAATTATAGAACACACACAAGCGTATACAACAACAAAACTGGTTTTGATATAAATACAAAACAATTTACATTCCAGTTATTTCAGCCTTAGAGACAAGCTTGCTCTTGATTACATTTTGTCCACTCACTAATGCCTATTCACTATTATCTCCCTATCATTGTTACATTACATTTATATAAGAAGCATTAGATAGGAAGGATCGATCGAATCCTCTCCTTTTTTTTCTCCAAGAAAATCTCTCCAAAATGCGTTCTAGTTGTGAACAATAGGAAGTCTATCGAGACATATCGCTTTAAATCCGCTTTAAATCCACTTAAATCTATTTTAAAACAGATTTCCCTTATTTTCTCCTTCGATTCAGCTTCTCTAATCCACGTAATCTTCGCTCTTCTTTGGATTCCTTTTTAATAGAGGAGGGTTTAGATGCTCCTGCATCAGACTCCCGAGGTACAAAAATTTTATGACCTCCTGGTCATATACTTCTCCTAGTCCTTAGCAATTCTATCCACAACATTCCTTCACTAGAACTGCTTTCATGATCTTCTGTGAGCTGCAACCAACCTCTGCAGTAACAGTCTCCTCTGTTACACGATACCTCACCAAGCCCTCGGCACTCGGTCTTTTGCAATCCTTCTTGTTCTCTCCTCTGGAACCAATTGAGCACACCTTGCTCTAGATTGCTGCAAATCTTCTCACCTCCCGCTGCCACCATCTGCATGACGGTAATACCATAAACTCTCTATCTTTAACACAATTGTACCTCTTTCCCCTTCTGCTCGCTTTCTTCTTTCTTCTCGCAGGAATTCTTTCCCTGCTCTGATACCAAAATGACGCAGGCTAGGGCCTGCAATACCCAAGATCTTCAAACCATGCATATAAGAATGCATCTCAAATTTTCCCCAATCAAAAGCTATCAGATGGTTCACGACCAGAACCAACCATTTTCATACAAAAGTTTCTCCTTGAATTGAAACTTATAAAAACATAAAATTCAAACCAGATTTTAAAAACTCGAACCTGGCAACTTAACTTACCTCTGTTAGGTTTACCCTTTCCATGATTCTGCTCCTCAACTCTTTACTACGGACTTCTCATCACTGTAGCTCGATTTTTCCAATGCATTCATTAAACTAAACATATGTATCGATTGCCAGTGCTTTCTTCAATCTTTACTGTGCCCGCTACATCATTGCAACTGATCTTCAATTCACTGCACCTCACCTTATTCAAAGTTCCATCCATCAGAAATTGCTCACACAGCTGCCATACATTGAATTCCTCTATCACCTTGCGTTCAACTTTGTTCACACACTTCTGCAAATAGTTCTCTGATATGGCAACCAACCGAAATTTCTCTTCAAAATCGAATGCTAATAAATAAATCAATATCAATCAAGCATTGCCTAACAATTTGAAACACTCTCTCTCAGATTTCAACACTGTACATACCCATACACTACAGTTTGTAATATCTCTGACACACCATTCATACGTTCAGATTTCTTTTAAAGCATCCCTCATACAATTATTAAGTTGATTCTCAATTACTAGATTCAATTCTGGTTCTACATCTCAACAAATCGATTGGGCTATGTACTTAGCCATCAATCGAAATACCAATACAGCAATTTGCTATCTTGTTATTGTGCTCCCTTGTTTCTAAGAAGACATGTCATTTATTTCTGAATTTACACAGTGTATAAACCTACACCATTTTACATTTGAGCCACCACCAATAGCGTTCAATTAACAGTTATGCATTCATTCTAGAATATTCTAATGACAGAATATGCCCATAGATAAAACTTGTAGACTCAATTGGAACAATCATTGCACAAGCATGATTTAAATCAACAATTTGTACAATGTTCATTTGATTCGTAAAGATTTACCAATCCACTTGCAAGAGAAATTTTAGAAAAAGTCCACGCAGAAACCAAATACCTGAGTATTTTCCGACTTATCATATCTGTGGAATCAGCCATGAGATCGAGCCTTACTGACATAAAATAAAATCCCTCTGCCTATTCAGATGACAGATCGCCTTCCAAATTCACTGCAAATTAATTTCAATCACAAATTCTTAACACCACATCTCAATCAATCGTAGTTTGGTTCACAAATGGATAGAATGTCCCTTCATTAGAAATCTATTACAATTGACAGAACTTTGCGTTTAACATCAAAACAGAACTCTGCGCCATGCTTCATGTAGCTCTACATTTGATTTTCAATTAACAACTTTCCTTCAAGGTAATTTCGTTCAGTTCTATAAACACAATTTCACAGTGCGCCCTTATTACAAAGCGACATAAAAGCATTCAGATTGATCATTAATATCGATTTTTAACTTATGTGCAGAGCTTGTCTACAAAGCTTATCATATGACTAAATTTAAGAACGCCGAGAGAAAAGTTTGAATAATAATGCTTTTGGCACCGCTCCTCTCTAATGCGAGCTTTGCTGCCACTTTATTTTTATAATAATAATGGATAGGTCTTCTCAGACCTTATCTATTACAAAAGCATGCTTTTCATGGAATGATTTAAAACGTGAAGATTTATTACATCTTATCTATCTGTGATATAGATAGCATGTTTTATTCTCTACTCTTATCCTATTTTTTAACTGACAAAAACATAGAAATTGCAGGCTAAAGGACCCCACTCCCTTGCCTGTAGATTTTTTTTGATTTTTGGAATAAGTTGGAAGAATTTTCCCCTCTGAGTCACATGCTCCTGCATCAGACATTAACGTGGAACCTATGCCTCTGGTATGTTTGTCAAAAGAACCAATATAAACATTCTTAGAAGAATTTGAAGACAAATAGGAATTGTTTACCTCTTCTTCAAGCTAACACTTGACTAAGCCTTCTTTGGCAACAAGGAGTTGTGTCTCCACCTCATGTATCCTTTTCAGGTTCATATTTGCAATATGAAGTTGCGTCTGCATTTCTTGAAATTTGTCAGAAAGAAAGTACTTCTCTTCCTTCATGGAATTCAACTGCTCTCTAAGTATGATGCTCTTCCTTCCATCCACATACATTTCTCTCATCATATCCTTCATGGTGAATAAGTCTTTCCTCATGTCTTCATCAAAGAATCTTGTGATGAAGGAAGAATTGGAGGACTCACTTGTAGTAGTCATTATCAAAATGAACAAAAAGTACGTCAAATAAGATTAACAAAGAGATTATTCAAGCAACCTTTTGCAACAAACCTCTTGTGCTTTAAGGATTGCTTTGAGGTCCTTTGGGATAAGAAGAATGCCTTCAGCCCTTCTTCCTTCTTGTCCTCTCCTAGACTTAGCTATCAATAGCTTTCACCTCTACAAACTCACACAACAGTCAATTTACAAACAATCAAACAACTAAATTCTTTCTACTATTTGAACACCTTTCAAGTCAAATAAGCATATAGATTGCTTTTTCAATCAAGCATTCTGATCTGATACCCCCTACATCATGATATAACCTACTATGGTATATCTTAACTCTGATATCACCTTCTTTGAAGGTGGGGTTAATTAACCTAGTGCTCTGATATAACCAGCTCTAGCATAGCTTAGGGTCTGATACCACCTGATCTGAAATGGGGCTCTAAAGGCTTCTTGTCAACTTACAAGAGCCTCCCCCACTCCAAAGCTTATATATTCCCAAGATCTATGCTTATGCTTCATAATTGCAGAATTAAAAGTTCTTGAAATAGGTGTATGCTTGTGTTTGTCATTAACCCTTTATGTGTTTTGAGTTCATTGCTTATGCTAAAATAAAATGAAGATAACAGTAAATAAAAGCAGCAAATAAGCAAACACATGAGACAAAAATGTAATATGGATTTCACTCTGATATCTTGGGCTACATATCCTTGAGCTCTAATCAACTCGACTAGGCTCTTTGGGATTATGGTAATGATTATTTTACAAGTTCCACACTCAACTCCATAGGTTTACAACTGTACCTATGGGCTTAGAATACCATCTTATCCCACTGGCTATCCTTTAGCTACAGACAGATCTAGGCTTCTCTGGACTTGACTCCTTCAGTCAGTGCTCTGAGCTTCTTGAGATTTTGGCCTCTCCAACTCCCTAGAATTCTGTATTGTCTCTGGAATCCTTATTTTGTCTTCAGTACAATAGTCACTAGAAACAGCTTGATCATTTCAACCTCTTTATTTTTCTGAACTTCATTGCAGATTCATGGCTCTTTAGAAGTCCATCTTAGCTCCTTGCTCTGTAGCTTTGCCTCCAATCTCTAGTGGCTATGCATCTATGCTCGACTTTGGCTCTTTGCTCTAGCTCTAGCTCTCGCTTTGGCTCTAGCTTTTGGCTCTGGCTCTGGCCTTGGCTTTGGCTCTTGGCTCTAGCTCTGGCTCTTGGCTCTCTGTGAGCTTCTCTTGGCCACTCCCTGAAGGGAAAACTGGCTTCTCTATGTTTTTAGTGATTCGCTCGACCTCCAAGCGACCTCTAAGCGACCCTTGGTCAATTGTGCTCTCTATGCTTTTGTAACAAATCGGTTACAGTCCTCCATCATTGAAGAACCCGACTGTTTCTTTTACAAGAATCTGTTTACACATGGAAAGGAACGCGGGCATGGCCAACCAATCATTTTGCCTTCCTCTCGCCGAAATAGCTAATAAAGAAAATACATAGGAAAACACATCATGGAGCAATCAATCAGACTTCAAATATATGCAATCGCATCTATAAACCCATTGGGTCCCCCATTCTATCGTAAATTGTAATCACATAGGCGTATGGCCAAAAAACCCAATACATGGGAAATACACAGAAATCCCTTAAATTCAGATTTGAAAAGTTACGAAATCATGCTTATAAACTCTATCAGGTCTGCCTTTTATTGGCATATCTCAAGTTGCATATCACAATGTGCATTGGAGCTTTGTATCGGGGATCATTGATCGCCAATCGCTGATCAAATTAGGACCGTCCATTCTTTTTCTGATTCGACAGATGATATCGCACATTTCATATCGCTATCGTTATGGCTTGGGGCTTCTTTCCATATGCCATGGAACATGCCAATGCTGATTCGATCATCGCAATCGCAAGTAACACGACGCATGGCCTTTAGCGCTATCTCCTGTGATCGTTGACGTCGATCATCACATATCGCAATTGGCTCCGCCTAGGTCCCAATATCACATTTAAGCCTTTCCTCGATGCGATATGTCGAATATTTCTATCGGGGGAGTCCTTCTGTGTTTGGTCTAAGTCCTCCTTTTAACCCCTTCTAATGTGATTTTCCCATATAAGGCCTTAAGCCCATTTTTATAAGAATTTGCCTCCTTTCCAAAGGATAATGGGCAAAATTCTTATTACAATAACGTCTTCATCCGAATTCCATTTTATCCCATTCAAATTGCATTAGATTTAGATTGAAGAGATCTATGCAATGGGACTATTTCCAAGAGCATCCCTTGCTTTTCATTTTTGAGTAAAAAGTCATCTAGGATCATTTTCTTATCACAATGCCAAGATGGCATTGGTTCTGTGGTAGTGAGGGCAAGAGGAGGCTCAATAAACTCTGAGCTAGTCCTCTGTGGATTAGATTATCACCCACAAGACCATTTCTAGCAGCTGGGTGGTCTTGTGCATATAGCTCACTTAAGCTCCTTATTCTCTGATTTATGACAGGGGATGTTTATTCACTACTGGAAGCCCAATTTGGGCTTGGATGTGGATCATCATATGCATGCACTAGATTTGTATCTGAAGACTCTATCTTTGCATCTGGATGCTCTACCTTGGCATTTGCATGCTCTATATCTACATCTGAGTGTATTGAGTTATCAGCTCGGTCATGAGGTAGATAAAAGGTGTCTGCATGTGGCAATTGAGGTGCATGTGAGAGACTTTCCTCAAATTGGAAACTTAACTCAATGATGAGCTTGTCCATAGAGGAATTCAGGAGTCGCTATCCCTTCACACTATCAGGGTATCCAATAAAGATGCACTCAATGCTCCGTGGATCAAGATCTTTCCTCTTTTTAGAGGGGATCCTAGCCCATGCTCAGGAGCCGAAGACACGGAAGTGGGTGACCTCGAGTTTACTGCTGCTCCAAGCATCAAATGGGATCTGATCCTTGATAGATCTATGAGGAGATATGTTCTGGATGTAGTTAGCACAATTAATTGCTTCAACCCAGAGCTTATGAGGTAGTGACTTAACATCAACATACAGGAAGCCATCTCTTGGAGAGATCAGTTCTTTCTCTCAGCAACTTCGTTCTACTGTGGAGTGTATGGAATTGTGTGTTGCAACTGTATGCTGGACTTGAGGTAAAGGTTCTAATGTGTTGTGTTGACATAGTCCCCCCCATTGTCTGTACAGAGGGCTTTGATCTTTCTCTCTGACTGTGTCTCAAATAGTGGTTTGAAATCTTCAAAGTGCACAAAAACTTTAGATTTGGACCTAAGAAGATGCATCCAAGTATACGTGAGAAATCATCAATAAATGTAAGCATATGCCTTGCTTTGTTGATGGAAGGATGAGGAAAAGGCCCCATGAGATCACTATGGATCAGATCTAGAGGAGAGGATGCGCTATGACTCTTATCGGTGTCAAACGTTTCTCTAGGATGTTTGCCAAGGACACACCCTTCACAAACTCCTTTAGAGAAACTGATACTTGTCAAGCCTTCCACCATCTCATGCTTACTTAGATGCTGCATATACCTGTAGTTTAAGTGACCAAACTTCTCGTGCCAAGGCGTACTACTATCATCCACATGTGCAAGCAATATGGAGGATTTAGATTCAATAAATCCAGAAAATGTATATAGTCTAGCTCCAGTGTTTACCTCACCAGTTGCAATTTTGGAGCTGCTATGTAGGTCATATATGTTCACTACATATGGAGTGAATTCCACTATCTTTCTGGTGCCAAAATGAGTGATCTGATAAACTAAAAGCAGGTTTACCGAAAGTTTTGGAACAGGAAGCACATCTTCAAAGCTTCCGTGTAAAAGTTCCACTCTACCTTTTCCGGTGACCTCAATAGGTGAGTCATCTCCAATGAGTATGGGAGGTCTTTTGCATGCATCCAAAGAGGAATAGACTTCCTTTGCAGGAGCCATATGATGTGATGCACTAGAATCTATAATCCATGCATTAGGGGAAGAGTTAATTGCAACTAAAGCATGAAAATTGTTACCTTTCCCACGTGGTGGATCCTCAGTTTTCTTCTTAGCGCCCTGATGTATGTGGTCCCCAAGTTTGTGCTTCTCAAGGATTTATGCCATTTGGTCAATTTGTTTCTTCATGCAAGAGTATTCCAGATGGAATCCTCGGTGACAGTAGGTGCATTTGTCTTGTTTCTTCCCCTTCTCATTTTTGGAGCCGAAGGAGTCATTGAAGGGCTTGGTGTACCCTTCCTTCTTTGGATGGGAATGCGCTCTTCCCTTGTATTTTTGCTACTGATTTTTCTGATTTGAATCAAATATGTGAATTTTATTGTGGCTTCCATCAAGCATAGCAAGTTCATGCACTTTTGGAGGTTTGATTTTCCCCATGCCAATGAGTTTATCTTGCTTAAAAGTGAGGGACTCCATGTACTCTTTGAGAGAAGGAACAGTGTAGGATTTACCTGTTGTGAGTCTTACTGAATGAAATGTAGACACAAAGATAGAGTATTATGGTCTGAGATTTGATATAATAGATAGAACTTGATGACTCTCCTCCTTGGATTTGTCAATTCCACAACCCTTGAGTTGCAGCAATAAATCATTATATTTGGTGAAGAAGTCTTGAATTCTATCATAGTTCCATGGATCCAATGAGAGCAGCTCCACTTCTAGCATATGTCCTTTCATCTCATCCTATTTCCTATAGAGTTCTTCAACCTTTTCCCAAATCTCATTGGGAGTACTATAGGCAGATAGATGAAACTGCAACTCTGAGGAGATGCAGATGCATATGGATCCGTGGGCCTCATCCATGCGGCTCAGGTACTTGGATTTCTCTGTGGCTGAAGTGGGTTCCACTTCTACAGCCATGGTAATCTTGTACAACCCTTTCCGATGAAGGTATCCAGCCATTCAGTGCTTCCATTCGTGATAGTTGTACGGTGTTAGGATTGATACTTTAGGAAACTCCATTTTTCTGTCAATATTCGATCTCCAAGTTGTAATATCTACAAAATAAAGTACTAGTGCATCTTTTATCTAGCAACCTGTGGGCTCTGATACCATGTAAATATGTTAGAAAACCTGCACAGATGAATCTAGCTAGTAAAGGTTGAACACACAACTTTGCAGAGCAAAAACACTAAAACAATCGAAAGAACAAAAAGAATTATTGATTAACAGAAAATAGGTTACAATGCCCATTATATACTACATGAGAGTCAACTAATACGCATCACTAGGTGAAGATCCCAAAGTAATGCGCCATAGTGGTGATCAATGAGAGGACTCGACACCTACAACAAGTTTCAGAGAGAATTGGCCAATTGCGGAGTGAAAGGAGGAGCAAATCAGGGGTAAATCATGCACAAAGGATCTTGCATGTAGTCCCATGCATGCATGGATAGTCAAAGGTGCCAATGTGGTGAAGATTCCAATGTTGAGGCCTTGCATGTAAGTGAATGCTCTAACTAAGTGTCCGCATGTGTCAGTAATGAAGGTCCTAGGTGTGTAGTACCTCCAACAACCCCTACAATACAATTAATAATGTGTATATGATCAATGAGATAAACTGAAGTGATTGCAGGAGGACTGGTTACTATATTTTATCATGAAAATTACTTTGGCTGCTCCACTGTGATTATTTTTACTAATTCAAACCAATAGCAAATAATACATCATAGTGTTGGTCATGATCCATGGAAATCGGATCTAATGGACCAATTTGGAGAAGAATAATTCAAATCCGAAGAATTCACTAAGTTGGATAAATTGCATGGAAATGAGAAACAAATTCTATTCTAACAATCCACAGATTGAGGAACCAACCTCTTTGGTGAAAGATTTTGACCTCTTGGTCAATGAAATCTACAAATGCCCCTACATCACTAATTCTTTTGGGATACTAGCTTGTCTTTCAGGGATATAATAAAATATGTTAATAGCCTAGAGGTCTTGCAAGAGTGAGAGCCTATCTTTTTAGGAACCACCAACCAAAAGTTAATTTTAGATGAGGTGATTTTTTTATTAATAATAATAAGTTAACTTACATTAAAATAACAGCCCTAATAAATATCCTCAATAAATATGTTAAATAAATATAATGAGTTAATTTACGCTAATATATAGTAGTCAATAATAACTCTATATTACTTATTTGAGAACTGAATTAGAATAAATTTTCAACCATTTGTTAAAATCATTTATAAACTCAAATGCCATATCCCAACAAAATAGTACGTAATGCCAACTTACAACTGTAAATTGAATACGCAATCTAAAACTTTTATGGATTTTTAAATGAAGTTGATTAGACGAAAAGGAATGGCTGTCAAATATAGGGTAAGTGAACTTTGATGTTAGTTTTCGTTGGTCAATGATCATGGGGAATAAAATGTGAACAATAGTATACAACCGTAACATATTTCTTTACAGTTGTTTTCAACGCTCGAGAGTCGACGCCGTCCAAATGGTATCTTTATTGAAACGTTAGACAATTATGTGAAAAGACAGGAGCTTCTGCATAGTTGTGAAATAATTGAAAGCGATTAGCTTCTACACTTTGCAACTTGGATCGCGATTTTAACCAGTAGAAACCTACCATATTCTTCAATAGCTGTAGAGAAGTGTGAAAGATCTGTGGCGAAAAAGTCATGGGTACCATGATGGGGACTGTGATTTCATTAAACATCCAGAAAGGAAGAACTCCATATGAACTTTTCGTGACAGAGAGCGATGTCATTTATAGTGACAATACCACTTGAAAAAGGTATAGTTCATGTATAGCGATACATCTCTCTTTAAAAAGTAGACTTCATGTATTATGTGGAGCGGAAGTTAAGCTATTTAAATCCAGTGGGTGTAAATAACGGCGACCAATAGCATGCCTCA
The DNA here is from genome assembly GCA_000404065.3 of Pinus taeda. NCBI lineage: Eukaryota > Viridiplantae > Streptophyta > Pinopsida > Pinales > Pinaceae > Pinus > Pinus taeda. Next base: position 18,531 of record APFE031315799.1, on the reverse strand, counting down.
ATATATCGAATGCGACTTTTACACTTCCAAACAGAGCACAGCGATTTTCACAGCGCCGACAAGTCTGATTTCGCGCAAAATTTTAGGGATTAAATGTTTTATGATTTAGCTTTTAATGCTCTTTTAAGAGAAAGATTTTATTTGAAAACTAAATTCACCCATCAAATATATATGGCATAAATTTATGTATTTATTTTGGATACAGGAATGGGCAATCACTATTTACTATAACTGCTATCTATTTATTTATTTTACATAGGGGGATGGGCATAAAAAAATAAAAATATTCCTATCACTATTACTATAATTATTGAGTATTTGCCACCTGTACCCTTATTACTATATCTTTGCTATCTATTTATTTATTTTACATAGAGGAATGGGCATAAAAATTAAAAATATTCCTATCACTATTATTATAATTATTTAGTATTTGACAGCTCTATCCTTATTATTATATCTTTTACGTAGCTACATATGTCATTTTAGCGGGCATATATGAATCAAGAGATTTGAATCTTGAACCTCCTAGTACATAGATCTTAATTTTCAGTACCATGGCCCATAAGTTGTACCATAGCTTTACATAATATAAATATTTTTACCATATAAATATAAAAGTAGATCAAAATTCTAATTTTCAATT
>APFE031315799.1:3722-17590 GCA_000404065.3 Pinus taeda | reverse complement strand
AAAAAAAAAATTATTTTATACCCCTATTTCTTACCCATCATCGGGTTAAGGTACACGATACCATAATAATGCAACTTGTTATAAACAGTGATTTATTAATATATAACTATTATATCAAAGTATTAACAGGGTTATATAATGGTTATAGTTGGTGGCCCATAACACTATATCACTTACGCTTTATGTTTGATTTAACAAAAGCCCAACACCTGGCTTCCGGATCGGTCATACACTTGCGGTAGCTGGGCATTTATGGTAACAGCGTGGTTACCACTCCCTCGGGATCGTCATAGCAATGGACGATCGCGATCGCTTCCCTTAATCGAACGGTGGAGAGCTTAAGGGGTTTTGGCGGCAGTGTATTTAGGGTTTACGCCCAGAAACTTCGGTTCATTTGTCGTTGCTCTGCTCTTCGAGAGCGGCTCCTTGCTCTGGTGTCCACCATAGTTCTGTTGATCCAGTCTCTGCCAGTGTTAACCCTTATGGTCCTTGCACTCCTGTTGGCGGCGAGCTCCCTTGATGTCTTCTTCTCGGCGCGTCCATGGAGGGTAAGCAATACTCTGTTACGGTTTCACATTATCACTATTTTCTTCTGCGTTTTCCTCGGCATTTATATGGATTAATAATCCGCTGTCTGTGACTGGCAGGTACCGGAGCGTTGCGTGAGGATGGCAGTCACGCCGATGGTGTAGAGGGTTACTCCACTTAGCAGGCTCGGTAAGTTCTCAATGCTCACAATCTCTGTCAGAAATTATTGATGTTATTGTCACCTTATACAGTCTTTTCCTGCCAGGTCTAATGTGCCTCCCTTCGCACTTGATTTCTTCCGGCATACGGTGAAATAGTGACAGGCTCCTAGGGTTATAGGATGTCCTGAGTTCTATTTACACGAGCCGAGATATCCTCGAGCACTCTGATATTGATTAATCATTTAGTCCTCGGTTGATTTGTTTGTAATGGATCCATTCATTGTAATTACAGTTTGACATATTTTTATGGGTTTTCTTTGGATTATTCCCGACTCGGTCGGTTTCGTATCATAATGGTTTTCTGTGTATGCATTACCCAGTAATATATATGTTTGAATGATTTACATGACAGGGTTTGACCCTATATTTTCTGAATGTCAAAGATAGTGTTTATAAATCGTTGATTTCACCCGTATGGGTTTTTGGTTATGATTTTTACAGTATTGTACTGTTTGGCCGTCGGCCGGTTCAGCATTTCATGTTATTATAGTATGATTCGTTCTTAATAATACTTGTTATGATGAATCCTTTCTTAGGGTCTGTTCGTTTTGCCATGAATTTCGATTCTTGTGAACCTCCTCTGTATAATGATTTGGGGCTTTTCTTAAGAAAGGGCCGGTTGACCGAGAAATGGTTGACCGCGAAATAATAATGATGTGTACATTCTGCCGTTACTCATATGATTACTGTAAATACATGATTTAGTAATTACTGCAATGCATGGTTCGGATTTCTAGCTATTAAGTGGATTATCTTTTCTTTTATTTGCTTATAACCCTCTGAATACTTATTACAGTAATAGGTTTCGGTTTTAGATTTCGGCGTTTAGCTGTAGCTTGCCGATATCGGATGGTGTCCGCCTTTGCATAATGCTGGACCGCAAATTAACTACTGTTGCTTGTATTATATCATGGTTCTTTTCTTTACGCATTACTGCATGTTTTTCCTGAACGAGTTCAGCGGAATTATTGTTGCCAGGATATATCTATTAATGATTCATATTACCTATGCAAGTTGTATCATTGATAATTCGTTAGTTTATCTGTTTGTACCCATTCTTTACCGTCTTCTGACTGGTAATTGCGAGGGTTTCCTTTTCGGGTTTACCCGACAGTTACCTGTTTCGATTATTTTGATACTCTGCTTCTAAATGCAGAGATGGGTTAGATACTTTCTTGCTGTATAATAAATACTTCCAAATATACTTTGTTCTATTGACTTCTAAATCTTATTACTATTCCTTTCATGAACCACAGTCTGCATGAATTGTTTATCTACTTATGTCTTTTATATAGAATTCTGTACAGGATTAAATCTTTACAGTCTTAGCTATCTATCTTTCTTGCTTATGATTCAGATTAATATAAAGACAGAGTATAATGTACAGATTCTATTTAGACCTTCAGTTCCTGCTTCTCTCTTCTTTTGTTATGTATCTGCTTTATGGAACAATATAAATGACAGTAAATAAATTCAAATCCTGCCTCATGGTTTAATAAATATTAAATATTCATAAACAACTATTACTACTGCTATCAATACCAATATTAAATAATCATAAACAACTATTAATACTGTCATTGATACCCAATATTAAATAATCATAAACAACTATTACTACTGTCATCAATACCCAATCTTGGGTTTAGTAGATTTGGTATACTTACATGTATCTCTGTTGCTTCCTTCCGCCCTTCTATCACCTGCAGAAGGCTATCTGATGCTTGATATCCACCCAGCCACGAGACCAGTCGTCTGTACTGCATCTCTCCCCCAAGCAATCCCTTGCTGGCCACAGCCTCTGCAATGGGAAACACAATTGTGCCTGTGCTATCTGGTCCTCACCAGACGTAGCACCTCTTCATTGCTCAGTGCCTTTTCTCTTCTGTCTTTTCCTGTTTGTTCAAAAAACAACCCAGGTCTTTTCTCCTTTTCCTTTTTCTAAGGAGAAGTGAAACAGTTAGGGTTTCACCCTAATGTACTGGCAACTGTTTTTTTCCTTTCATTCTCATGCATAGAGAGAGAAAAATAACTTTTCACATGAAACTATCATGCACACATAATTATGCATTTCATATTATTTAATTTTAAAAATATAATATTTCCATCACTTCAAGAAGATAGTAATTTCTGTTTATCTTTAACCACAGGGTAAATAAGTAATTTATTTACGTAAACTATTTGGTCATTACATCTCTCCCCCTGAGATTGGACACCGTCTCGGTGTCTCTCGGAACCGAACAGATCTGGATAGGTCTTCCTCATTAATCCCTCATCTTCCCAAGTGGCCTCGTCAGGTCCAAAATGTCGCCATTGAACCTTAACTTGGGTAATAACTCGTTTCCGCAGCTGCACTTCTCTCTGGTCGAGAATGCTTAGCGGTTCGACCAGAACTTCTCCTTCCAGTTCGACCTGCAATACACAGTTTGTAAGTTAGTTTTTCTACTTTTCATGTGCAATTCTTGCGGGATTTAACATAACTCATGCCTACCTGGATCTCTTGCCAACGAATCACATGCCTAGGATCATACACATACTTCTTTAGAACAGAAACATGAAATACATTATGAACTCGGATGTGACTTGGCAGGGCCAGCTGATAAGCCACTGGTCCGACCCTTGCCAAAATTTGGAAGGGTCCACAATACCGTGGTGCCAGTTTGGCGCATCCGCTCCACTGTAAGGTGCTTCTTTTGGCTTGAATCCGAATATACACATGGTCCCCAATTTGAAATTCCTTAAATCTTCTCTTCCGATCAGCAAAATTCTTTTGCCTATCCTGGGCAGCTTTCAAGCTGACACGTACCTTCTTCACCATATCCTCCATTTCTTTTAGCATTTCAGGACCTAAGCTCAATTTATCTTCCGGTCCTCCCCAACTAGTGGGTGTACGACATTTTCGTCCGTACATAACTTCGAATGGGCTCATCTGTGTTGAGGTATGGTAACCGTTATTATATGCGAACTCTACCAGATGTAAATAATCTTCCCACTTCGTGGGTTGTTGCATGACATACGCCCTTAACATATCTTCTATCATCTGGTTCACTCGTTCCATTTTCCCATCAGTTTGTGGGTGGTATGCCGTGCTGAAGCTTAGTTGAGTCCCTAGTTCAGCAAATAATGTTTTCCAAAATGCTGATGTGAACTTCACATCACGATCGGAAATTATGTTTTTCGGAAGCCCATGTAATCTAAATATGTTCTGCATAAAAATATGAGCAATCTGTGCAGCTCTATAAGTAGATTGCACTGGTATAAAATGTGCAGCCTTACTCAGTTTGTCCACCACCACGAAAATGGAATCATTATTCCTTTTTGTCTTAGGCAATCCTGTGATGAAGTCCATGGAAATGACTTCCCACTTCCATTCCGGAACCGGCAGTGGTTGTAGCAATCCTGCTGGGTGTTGGTGTTCAGCTTTAATCTGCTAGCATTCCAGGCATTGCGACAAGTATTCAACAATATTCTTCTTCATTCCTAGCCAAAAATACTCCTTTCGAATTGCTGTTATCATTTTCTGATAACCCGGATGGCCTGCGTAATGACTAACATGAAATTCATCCGTAATCAGATTTTTGATCCTACTTTGATTTGGCACATATAACCGTTTCTTGAAGTAAATTCTGCTAGCATCGTCTAATTCATATTCCTGTTGGCTGTCCGCTCTAGCAGATTGCTGTATTTGTAATTTTAACTGCTGATACTCAGTGTCTTGTTCGGCAGTTTCCTTTATGATTTCTAGAAAGGGGCTCTTCCACCCACTAATGGAAATTTCATACAAACTCTGTACCTTCCGGCTCAAAGCGTCTGCTACCTTATTTTCCTTCCCCTGCAAGTGTTTTATATCAAAATCAAAACCACTTAAAAAGTCTACCCATCTCGCTTGTCTAGCGTTTAGGGTAGGTTGACTGAAGCAATTGGTTAAACTGTGGTGGTCGATATGCAGCAGAAATTTTCTGCCCATGAGATAATGCTGCCACATCTTCAGGGCATGTATCATGGCAGCCAACTCCAAATCATAAGCAGAATACTTCTGCTCATGTTCTTTTAGTTTGCGAGACTCGTAAGCTATTACCCTGCCTTCTTGCATTAAAACTCCTCCCAATCCTTCTTTACTGGCATCCGTACATACCACGTAATCCTTATTAGGATCTGCTATACTTAACACAGGTGCTGTGGTGAGTAAATGTTTTAATTGTTCAAAACTTTTCTGGCAATCTGGGGTCCAATGGAATAATTTCCCTTTCTTCTGTAATGAGGTAATGGGAAATGCCACCTTAGAGAAGCCTGCCACGAATCTCCTATAATATCCTGCCAACCCCATAAAAGATCGGACATCCATTACATCTTTGGGAATTGGCAAGTCCATTATAGCTTTTATCTTTTCCGGATCTACTGCAATTCCTTCTTTTGAGATTACGTGACCCAAATACTGAATTTCTTCCTTGAAGAAGTCACACTTACTAAATTTAGCATATAACTGATGTTTTCGAAGGGTCTGCAATACTATTTGAAGATGCTCATAATGTTCTTCAATAGTGCGTGAATAAATTAAAATATCATCAATAAATATCAGCACAAACTGATCCAAGTAAGGATGGAAGATACCATTCATTAGACACATGAAGGTTGCCGGGGCGTTGGTGAGGCCAAATGGCAAAACTACAAATTCATAGTGTCCATACCTGGTTCTAAAGGCTGTTTTCGCGATGTCTTCATCTTTAATTCTGATCTGATCATAGCCTGATCGTAAGTCTATCTTGGAGAACACGATTGCACCTTTCACTTGGTCAAACAATTCATCTATCCGGGGAAGAGGATATTTTTTTTTAATAGTCAACTTATTCAATTGTCTGTAATCAATACACATCCGAAGGGTGCCGTCTTTCTTTTTAACAAATAGCACCGGGGCTCCCCATGGAGACACACTCGGACGGATGTAGTTCTTCTCGAGTAACTCCTGCAACTGTATTTTTAATTCTGTCAACTCAGGTATACTCATTCTGTAGGGCGCTCGTGACACTGGTGCAGCCCCTGGCACTAACTCTATGGTGAAGTCTATATCTCTCCGCGGCGGCAGCCCGGGGATCTCTTCCGGAAACACATCTGCAAGTTCTTGTATTACCGGAATATTATTCAAAGATGCTGTCTTGTCCTTAGAATTCGCAAAACCCACTTGGATGGCATACACTTGACAGCCCTTCCGTATACATTTTACCAGCTGATTTGCAGTTATCGGCCGGACCTGCACAGGTCGCTTAATACCCTGCATTTCTTTGCTGTTCCCTGACCTTGGGTTCATTTGTAGTTCTGAATTTGGATACAGTCTTTGTCGCAAATCTGTTATTCGCTCCTTTGCCAGTCCCTTTAATTCCACTGCTGCGATTTCCTTTGAAGTTTCCAGTTAACTTGAAATTCTTCTTTTCACTCCACTTTCTATTAGCAGTTTCTCGTTTTTGTTTGCCTTGCTGATAACAGATTCTAGCCTTGCGGATTACTTCATCCATCGATTTCGGGTTATCGAATTCAATTCTTTCCCGCATGTACGGGGGTAAACTGCTAACGAATCGCTGCACCTTCGCCTTTTCCTCCCTTATGTATGGGACGTAGCGAAGCAAGGAAGTGAAACGGGTAATGAACTCATCCATAGTCTGCTGTCCTAATCGCAGGTCATGAAACTCTCTGGCTTTCTCATCATAGAAGCGTTCAGTTAAATATCTCTCCTTGAAGAATTTTTGGAAATTGTCCCATGTTATGTTTTGCTCAGTAACCCCTTTGACAATCTTCACTTCTTCCCACCATAAGGTAGCTTTTCCTTGCAATTGGAAGATAGCCAGTCGTGCTTTAAGATTATGATCGTATTCATAAAGTTGGAAATATTTGTTCATGTTTATTAACCATGCTTCAGCTGCTTCCTCATGTTCTCCATCAAAATGTGGTGGCTTAATCTTGCGGAATTCCCCTTGTAATTCCATCCTTTGTCTTTTTGAGGTTTGCTGTTCGAATGCGTTGTCTGAGCGTTCCTCCTGCTCTTCTGATCCTTCAGGAGGCATGTGATGATTCTGTTCTTCTGACATCCTTGGATACTCCACATTAGGATTAGCGGGCAACTGATTTTGTCTATCGGATAAGCTTTTTAAAATCCTTTCCTGCTCCATTGTTAATCGAGCATTGTCTTCTCGCAACCGAGCCATCTCATTTTTCAGCTCCTGTACTGTTTCCAAAATGGCTTGGTTTGTAATTCTCACTTCTTCTCCAAGTTGTACCCATAACTCTGGGTTATTGTCCCCGCCGGTCATGCCCTGTCCCGTTACAGGTCGTCGGGACATGTTCTCTGCCCTCCTCATGTCTTTCGTTCCCAGAATTCACTCCTGTAGAACAAAAAATAGTTCAAGAGTAATAATGGAATGATTAGGTCTATTCATTATTGTCTTGCCCAGAGGCCACAGTGCTGTATCTGGGCTCTGACACCATATGTCACAACCAAAAAAAAAATTATTTTATACCCCTATTTCTTACCCATCATCGGGTTAAGGTACACGATACCATAATAATGCAACTTGTTATAAACAGTGATTTATTAATATATAACTATTATATCAAAGTATTAATAGGGTTATATAATGGTTATAGTTGGCGGCCCATAACACTATATCACTTACGCTTTATGCTTGATTTAAAAAAAGCCCAACACCTGGCTTCCGGATCGGTCATACACTTGCGGTAGCTAGGCATTTATGGTAACAGCGTGGTTACCACTCCCTCGGGATCGTCACAGCAATGGACAATCGCGATCGCTTCCCTTAATCGAACGGTGGAGAGCTTAAGGGGTTTTGGCGGTAGTGTATTTAGGGTTTACGCCCAGAAACTTCGGTTCATTTGTCGTTGCTTTGCTCTCCGAGAGCGGCTCCTCGCTCTGGTGTCCGCCATAGTTCTGTTGATCCGGTCTCTGCCAGTGTTAACCCTTATGGTCCTTGCACTCCTGTTGGCGGCGAGCTCCCTTGATGTCTTCTTCTCGGCGCGTCCATGGAGGGTAAGCAATACTCTGTTACGGTTTCACATTATCACTATTTTCTTCTGCGTTTTCCTCGGCATTTATATGGATTAATAATCCGCTGTCTGTGACTGGCAGGTACCGGAGCGTTGCGTGAAGATGGCGGTCACGCCGATGGTGTAGAGGGTTACTCCACTTAGCAGGCTCGGTAAGTTCTCAATGCTCACAATCTCTATCAGAAATTATTGATGTTATTGTCACCTTATACAGTATTTTCCTGCCAGGTCTAATCTGCCTCCCTTCGCACTTGATTTCTTCCGGCATACGGTGAAATAGTGACAGGCTCCTAGGGTTATAGGATGTCCTGAGTTCTATTTACACGAGTCGAGATATCCTCGAGCACTCTGATATTGATTAATCATTTAGTCCTCGGTTGATTTGTTTGTAATGGATCCATTCATTGTAATTACAGTTTGACATATTTTTATGGGTTTTCTTTGGATTATTCCCGACTCGGTCGGTTTCGTATCATAATGGTTTTCTGTGTACGCATTACCCAGTAATATATATGTTTGAATGATTTACATGACAGGGTTTGACCCTATATTTTCTGAATGTCAAAGATAGTGTTTATAAATCGTTGATTTCACCCGTATGGGTTTTTGGTTATGATTTTTACAGTATTGTACTGTTTGGCCGCCGGCCGGTTCAGCATTTCATGTTATTATAGTATGATTCGTTCTTAATAATACTTGTTATGATGAATCCTTTCTTAGGGTCTGTTCGTTTTGCCATGAATTTCGATTCTTGTGAACCTCCTCTGTATAATGATTTGGGGCTTTTTTTAAGAAAGGGCCGGTTGACCGAGAAATGGTCGACCGCGAAATAATAATGATGTGTACATTCTGCCGTTACTCATATGATTACTGTAAATACATGATTTAGTAATTACTGCAATGCATGGTTCGGATTTCCAGCTATTAAGTGGATTATCTTTTCTTTTATTTGCTTATAACCCTTTGAATACTTATTACAGTAATAGGTTTCGGTTTTAGATTTCGGCGTTTAGCTGTAGCTTGCCGATATCGGATGGTGTCCGCCTTTGCATAATGCCGGACCGCAACTTAACTACTGTTGCTTGTATTATATCATGGTTCTTTTCTTTACGCATTACTGCATGTTTTTCCTGAACGAGTTCAGCGGAATTATTGCTGCCAGGATATATCTATTAATGATTCATATTACCTATGCAAGTTGTATCATTGATAATTCGTTAGTTTATCTGTTTGTACCCATTCTTTATCGTCTTCCGACTGGTAATTGCGAGGGTTTCCTTTTCGGGTTTACCCGACAGTTACCTGTTTCGATTATTTTGATACTCTGCTTCTAAATGCAGAGATGGGTTAGATACTTTCTTGCTGTATAATAAATACTTCCAAATATACTTTGTTCTATTGATTTCTAAATCTTATTACTATTCCTTTCATGAACCACAGTCTGCATGAATTGTTTATCTACTTCTGTCTTTTATATAAAATTCTGTACAGGATTAAATCTTTACAGTCTTAGCTATCTATCTTTCTTGCTTATGATTCAGATTAATATAAAGACAGAGTATAATGTACAGATTCTATTTAGACCTTCAGTTCCTGCTTCTCTCTTCTTTTATTATGTATCTGCTTTATGGAACAATATAAATGACAGTAAATAAATTCAAATCCTGCCTCATGGTTTAATAAAGATTAAATATTCATAAACAACTATTACTACTGCTATCAATACCAATATTAAATAATCATAAACAACTATTAATACTGTCATTGATACCCAATATTAAATAATCATAAACAACTATTACTACTGTCATCAATATCCAATCTTGGGTTTAGTAGATTTGGTATACTTACCTGTATCTCTGTTGCTTCCTTCTGCCCTTCTATCACCTGCAGAAGGCTATCTGATGCTTGATATCCACCCAGCCACGAGACCAGTCGTCTGTACTGCGTCTCTCCCCCAAGCAATCCCTTGCTGGCCACAATCTCTGCAATGGGAAACACAATTGTGCCTGTGCTATCTGGTCCTCACCAGACGTAGCACCTTCTTCATTGCTCAGTGCCTTTTCTCTTCTGTCTTTTCCTGTTTGTTCAAAAAACAACCCAGGTCTTTTTTCCTTTTCCTTTTTCTAAGGAGAAGAGAAACAGTTAGGGTTTCACCCTAATGTACTGGCAACTGTTTTTCCTTTCATTCTCATGCATAAAGAGAGAAAAATAACTTTTCACATGAAACTATCATGCACACATAATTATGCATTTCATATTATTTAATTTTAAACATATAATATTTCCATCACTTCAAGAAGATAGTAATTTCTGTTTATCTTTAACCATATGGTAAATAAGTAATTTATTTACGTAAACTATTTGGTCATTACAAATATGTACATCTTCATAAAATTTATTAAACTTGAAATTAAATATCTTGCTTCATATCTTTTACACGAATTTGATATAACTTAATAATATCATCTAATATCTAATTTAATAATATTGTAAAAAGAATAGAGAGATAAGACCAATAAACTTTTATACATTTTCTTTAGTAATATTGTAAAAAGAATTGAGAGATAAGACAAATAAACTTTCATACATCTTTTTCATGAACACTGGCCTCAGCTCATCAAAAAAATTCATACAATCCATTTCATAAAATTTTGGCCATAAATTACGGATTTTAAAAATATCCTCAAATCCAACAAACAACAACCATAAAAGCACTCAATTTTCCTAACTACTATCCATAAGATATTCAGTATCTAATTTAATAATATTGTAAAAAAAATGGAAAGATAAGACAAAATAAACTTTTATACAATTTTTTTTAGTAATATTGTAAAAAAAATTGAGTAATATTATAAAAGAAATTGAGAGATAAGACAAATAAACTTTCATACATCTTTTTCATGAACACTGGGCTCAGCTGATCCAAAAAAATTCATACCATCCATTTTATAAAATTTTGGCCATAAATTACAGATTTTAAGAATATCCTCAAATCCAACCATATAACCACTCAATTTTCCTAACTACTATCCCTAAGATATTCAGTGAATCTGCAATCAGAATACGCTCTGTTTACTGTTTGAAAAATGAAAGCTATCACTTCCGGGGGTCCACTATTTCTCGACTGTAGTAAATTGTCTTTGTCAACGTACTACTACGGGACCAAACCAAATCACAATGGCCTCTGGTAAAATTTGAGCAAAACTCATATTTTGTCATCATACTTGCTAGTGGGTGTTCGGGTATCGTTACAACCTAAGAAAACTGTAGAATTTGGAGTAATAATTTTTGCTTTATGTCTTCCAATATTACAATTTTAGCTCTTTTTATAGCATCAGGAATATATCTAACTATTTGTAAGTATTATTTGTAAGTAGAGTATACTATTATCTTATGATTTTAGGAAGAGTAGACTCACTTTCCCCAAAAATGAGATTGTGGAATCCGTGGCTTTAGCTTCCACCACAACAGGTCAATATACTTAACGAAATTTGAACTTCAATCTCCCAGAGTTAACTCCATACATCACTGTAATTCAGGACATATATGTCAATCCCTATACATGAATGACCAAGGTACAGTCAGGCTGCTCGTGTCTTTAAATGAAGACCTACAACCCGATTTGACTACTACATACTAATGTTTCCTAAAGCACCGCATCAACTTGCCATAGATGAAAATCTCTGTTAACGTCTCACATGATTCTATTCTTTAAGGCTTTAACGTATGGTGCCAGTTTTCCAACTTTCTCATACGAGTTATAAGAACTGGATTTTCCAGCTCTATGAGTACATGCAGCCGGAGTTTTAAGCTTCGTTCATGGCCCAACAATCTGTTCATTTGACGTTATTTAGGATGGATTGATTTTTTATTTTTATTTTTGTTTAATATTTAATATAGATTTTTACATATTAATAAAATAATAGAGAAATTCTAAAAATATATATTATTACTTTGTTATTCATTATTTATGCTTTGTTAATATGTTTTTAGTAGTGCTGGTCTAATTAGTTTTGAAATCTTATTTTAAAGAATTCGTTCCAACTATTGAAGTATATAGTATTCTTATAAATATAAGCACATGTTGATCTTATGAATCCAACGTCGGTATTGTGTTATTTCCGAGCTGTATCTCACCATTTCTATTACTTTGTCCTTTTTGGTTTTGTCTGGTTATTAATGCATATATACAAGTTGCATTTTACCATTTTCATTATTTTTTTTGTTTTGTTTTGTTATTAATATAATATTCGAGAAGTATGAAGTCTACCTGTTGAAGTTGTCTATGTGTAACTCTGTGGGAAATGTGTCATTTACAAGTTGCATCTTACTATTTTCATTACTTTGACTTTCTTTGTTTTGGCTTGTTATTAAGGCATACACATAAGTTGCATCTTACCATTTCGATTACTTTCTTTTTTTTTGTTTTGTCTTGTTATTAATGTAATATTGGAGACGTATGAAGCTTGCGTGTTGAAGTTGTCTATGTGTAATGCTTTGGTTGAGGGATGTTGAGAGAACGGCATACATTCCCTTGAGCTAGGCTTTGGAGCATGACACAAGACATTACTAAGCATTGTTTTTTCTTGCATGAGTTGGGTGTTGCCGTGTTTCAAGGAAAAGTTGCATTGGATCGAGAATATAAATCTCCACGGAGAGAACAAGCACTAGAATCAAGCCATGGGATGTGAGACTTGTGAAGCCAACTAGTGAGAGACATTCAGAGATTGTAACAACATATTGATTGGAAGCCCTTGGTCCTCGCTGTGTGGCTGAGAAGAAAGTGATATGTGTGGAGTTTTGTACATTTGGTAGTGTGGAAGTCCTTGTACATCCTCCTTTGCTGCACACACATATTGATTAGTGGGTAGATTAGTGGGTATATTTTGCTGGATAGGAGACAACATCGAAGATAATTGGAGATAGCGTGTAGATTGTGAAAATTGGAGCTATTCATATTTCCTCACTCTATAAATCTTAACTAGGGCATTTAGTTTCATTGCATGAAGTACTCCAGGTATGTGTTATGGAATTGACAACATCAAAGAACATTGGAGATAGCATGTAGATTGTGAAAATAGGAGCTATGCATATTTCCTCCCTTTGTAAAGCTTAACTAAGGCATTGAGTTTCATTGCATAAAGTTCTAGAGGCATGTGCTATGGAACTGAGGGAAGAGAAGCATACATGCTGTGGAGACTAGTTGTAAATTAAAAGTGTGGATGTTGAGAGTGTTGAATACTAAGCATTGGAGTTGGATTTAGGCATGGTATATAGGGTACCAGAATAAGAAGGTGTAGGCTCATTATAAAGAGGTACCTAGGGTCCTGCATTTGAGAAGAGGTATGGCTCGCACTGGATTAGAACTAGTAATTGTGGGCATTTAAACATTTAATAAAAGCTACATAGAGTTGTGACTATATGTAAACTACTCAAAATGGCATAGGATTGGAGCTTGAGGGGAATGTTGTCATTATTTGCCACTATCATTAATTATAGATGAATTTAATTGCTATTCCAATCACTAGTAAGACAAAGGAACCTTTATCAAAAGTCTCAATACGGGAAGGTAATTTCCTAGCACAAGAATATAATTTGTTGTTTTGAAATTTGTGAGATTTTTTTTATTTTAGAAGGTATGTATAATGGAGAATTCTTTGGTGGAACCTTATTTAAATAAATCAAATAATTTCCTAATTTAAGCTTCAGTGATCCATATTATGAATGTTGGGACATGTTTCGGTACTAATCACATCTAGAGCTTTTTGCCGACACACGAACCATCTAGTGTGGTTCATCATCACAACAAGATGTAGAATTAGATCATGGAAACAAATTAAATAGTGATACCAATGAATAGAGCTAATTTTATTTTTTGACAGTTAAAGTTAGAGTTTAACAATTAGGTGGAAAATTCTACTCAGTAATACTAATACACCGAATTAACCTATTAAGGTCCAAACATACAAAAAGAAAGCTAGGATATATGAAATAAAAATATAAATATGTAAAATTGACTACATAAATAAATAATTATCTAATTTTTTACTAGGTAAATAAGAT
>APFE031315795.1:0-20113 GCA_000404065.3 Pinus taeda | reverse complement strand
CTGCAGATGCTTATATCAGCTGTCGAGCGGGAAGCATGACCATCAAAAATGGGCCTATGTCCAAGCAGCTGGTCCTATACCCTCCTGCCCAACCTTCGATAGAACATGACTTACCCCTCTGGTTGGAAGAAGGAGAAGAGGATGAGGTATACTCTACACCATTATGCATAGTAGAGGCCACTAAGGGAGGTCCTCCAACCGAGGATGATTTGATCAAAAATTTAATCCAAAATCCTCCCCTAGTGAGTTATCCTTGGAAGAATTGGTGGAAGACACCCTGGCCAATGCCTTAGTAGACCTAAGTGCCACTAATCCGACCAACCCCAGAGTTAAAAATGTGGAGTTTGGCCCTGAGAAGACCTTGAAGATAAGCTCCTCTCTCTCTCCCTCTCAGGAAAAAGAGCTATGTAGTATCTTGCCCCGCCATTTGGAGGCCTTTGCTTGGAGCTACAAGGAAATGAAGGGAATCCATCCCTCAGTCTGCACTCATCATATCTACATCAAGGAGGACTATAAACCAGTTAGGAAACCCCAGAGGAGGATGAATCTAGCCCTTAAAGACATTGTTAAAGAAGGGGTGCAAAAATTGTTGGATGCGGGATTCATCTACCCCATCTCGGATAGTGAATGGGTTTCCCCTCTAGTGTTGGTACCCAAGAAAAATGGGAAATGGAGAATCTGTGTGGACTACAGGGAGTTGAACAAAACCACCAAGAAAGACCATTTCCCTTTACCTTTCATAGATCAAGGGCTGGATGGTCTGGCAGGAAAGAGATTTTTCTCTTTCCTTGATGGGTTCAGTGGGTACAACCAAATTCAAATCAGCCCGGAAGACCAGGATAAGACCACTTTCACTTGTCCATGGGGTACCTTTGCCTACCGTGTTCTTCCCTTCGGGCTATGTAATGCCCCTGCCACGTTCCAGAGGGTTGTGTTAAGCATCTTTTCCGAGTTGGTCCATGATTCGGTAGAAATCTATATGGATGACTTTACTCCTTATGGGTCTAGCTTCCAGGAAGCCTTATCCAACCTGGGAAAGGTTTTGAGTAAGTGCATTGAGAAGAATTTGTCCCTCAGTCCTCAGAAATGTGACTTCCTGATGACTGAAGGGACCGTGTTAGGCCATACCATCTCTCGCCAAGGGTTACAGGTGGATCCCAATAAAGTTGCTATCATCAAAAGGGTCCCACCTCCTCAAAAGGTGAGAGATGTCCGGAGTTTCTTAGGCTTAGCAGGATATTATCGTAGGTTCATTAAAGACTTTAGTAAGCTGCCCTCGCCATTGTTTGGCCTCTTAGCAAAAGATGTTGAATTTTAGTGGTCAGATGACTGCCAGAAGGCTCTGAATGAATTAGAGGATAGGTTGGTGTCTGCTCCAATTCTGAGAGGCCCAAATTGGGCCCTACCTTTCCACATCCACACGGATGCCTCGAACAAAGCCATAGGGGCAGCCTTAGGACAAGCTAAAGAGAAACTCCCATATTCTATATACTTTGTCAGTAAAAACTTATCCAAGGCATAAATGAATTACACGGTAACCGAGAAAGAGTTCCTGGCTGTGGTCCATGCCCTTAACAAGTTCCGACACTATATCACTGGCTATCAAACATTTGTAGATACTGACCATGTTGTAATCCGATATTTAATGAATAAGCCTGATGTGAATGCTCGTATTATTAAATGGTTACTTTTATTGCAGCAGTTTGATTTGACCATTGTTGACAAACCAGGTAGAGAAAATGTTGTTGCTGACTTCTTGTCTAGACTGGATTTTCCTGTAGGTGAAGAAGGAACCGTGGACGACCAGATTCCAGATGAGCATCTGTTTGCCATCTCCGTACTCTCCCTGTGGTTTGTTGATATAGCAAACTATCTGGTCGCAACATAGTTCCCTCCGCATCTATCCTCGAAGGGGAAGAGCAAAATCGTGAGAAAAAGTGCCTCATTTACTTGGATCGGGGGCAACTTGTTCAAACTTGGCCCTGATCAGATCTTAAGACGTTGTGTAAGGGAGGAGGAAGTCTTTGAAATCCTCCTAACTTGTCACGATGGACCTTATGGAGGACATTTTGCAGCCAAGAGGACTGCCTTCAAGATTCTACAGGCAGACTACTATTGGCCCATTGTTCATGTAGATGTCAGAATATATATCAGCCAATGTGACCGATGCCAAAGGATGGGGAAACCAACCCCAAGGGATGAAATGCCTCTCCAACCTCAGGTGACTCTTAAGCCATTTGAGAAGTGGGGTATGGACTTTGTGGGCCTTATCAACCCTCCTTCAAGGCAAAAGTCTTACATCATTGTGTGCACATATTATCTGACAAAGTGGGCAGAGACCAAAGCAATCAAAGTAGCAACACAAGAAAAGGTGGCCGAGTTCTTAAGAGAAAACATTTTCTACAAATTTGGCTACCCAAGAGAGATAGTCACCGATCAAGGAAGCCAGTTCACCTCCAATTTGATTGAAGATATCCTTGCTCATCACATAATCAAGCATAAGACTTCCACCCCATATCATCGTCAAGCGAATGGGCAAGTGGAAGTCACCAACAGAGCATTAGAGGGCATCTTGACCAAGGTGGTGAGCAGCAGCAGAAAGGATTGGGCAGATCGCCTGGTTGAGGACACCTGGGCCTACAACACCACTTGGAAGACCACAACCAGTTTCACACCCTATGAGCTGGTCTATGGAAAGAGAGCTTTGCTGTCAATCGAGTTTGAGTAAAACACCTTGAGAATGGCAGCTCAGCTGGACCTAGACCTTAGTCATGCTCAACAAGAAAGGTTAATGCAGCTGAATGGGTTGGATGAACTTCGAATGCAGGCCCTCCTCCACTTAGAAGTGACTCAACTTCAGAGGAAGGTGTGGCATGACCGACACCTCAATGGCAAACAATTCCAGCCGGGAGATTGGGCACTGCTATATGATTCTAGACATAAGGATTTCAAGGGAAAACTGAGAACGAGGTGGCTAGGACCATATGCAGTAGAAAAATGTAATGATAATGGATCTATTCTTATCCGAACTATTGATGAAGAAGCCATTCCCATGCTCGTCAATGGACATCGACTCAAGATCTACAGGAAGAAGTTTGGGCACAATCGGATCATGGTTTGGCCTTCTACAGGAAGCTACAGGACTTTCTACAGGAAGTGCTGTATTTCTACAGGAAACTTCCTGTAGAACGTTTGAGTGGGCTAGAATCAACTACAAGGAGATATTTGGAGCTTTAAGTCGACTGAGGGGGCATGCAACCACCCTTATCTATCATCCCCCACTCGCTCCAACTCTTTTCACTACCACCACTCCAATCTGAGCAAGCATACCTGCACATGCAAAGAAAGCTCTGTTTTTCAAATGAGGAAAATTGTATTTCTCTTCAATTTCAGAAATAAGGTCTCCTGAGGCTCGAGCGCTCACCTGTTAGGCGACCTCAAGACCTTTCACCTATGCAATAAGAGTCGAATTATGTCAGCATGCACCCCAGGAGGAGAAATAGCTACAGGATGTCCTACATGAATCCTGTAGCAGCTGATCCAGCTAGAGTACCTGCCACAAAGACACCAGCAACTCACAGGATCAGTGCATGCCATGTTCTCCACCCGAGGAATGGGTCTCTAAGACTCCCAGCCAGCAGCAGCCAATGCAGGGAAGCTCCAGCACCTAACCACAGAGCAGTAGCACGCAGATCCGACATCCATTGTCTTGAACCCTGGAATAAATCGTGTCCACGGTCGCACAGGTAAGTAACTAACCTTATTTCGTCCCATAGCATAAACTATACTCTGAATGTGCACAACTTTGAAAATGGGCGGATTGAACAAGGCTGGTTGCCGCTCAACTGGCCACCACAGCCCATCAAGTGGCCTCGTAGGATCCGAACTGGATCGATTGTGCAGGAAGGATGAATAATTGGAACGTGGGAAATGTCCAGTTGGGAAGAAGTGGAGGTATGACAAGATTGGCGGCGGTAACTCCAGTGGAGAGAATTCGGCGGTCAAGGGCATGCTGGGATATGATTACGGTGACGTCGGCCATCGGACCATCAGGGACAGCTCAACCCCGCGCCATGGATTTCACAACAATTCGAAATCGGTCGGTGGATTTTTATGACGCACTGCAGTCATTTATAAAACAACTATTTCCCAGCCGAATGTGCGTCCTCTTCCTCTGCAAGTGATTTACCCGAATTTTTCTACTCGATTCAAGCGTCCTGCTGCTACTCAGACTGGTCCTGTGTTGCCGTAAACTCCTCTGGAAGCCAAGAACGAATTCCTACAGGAAACGCGGCATCCGCAGCAGTGCAGGATGTTCACGTCGAAGGTGGCGAATTTTAGAGGTAGGCAGAATTTAACCTCCCCATGCAAAGAAAATTTCTTTTCAAAGGTGGTGCAATCGATGTAGAAAAGGGGTAGGAAAATTCAAGTGAAATTCTGTCTGGTTTGATATATGCGTCGCTACTAGAATCGTCATAGTCATCTGCATGAGCAACTTTCTTCACGCATGAATGAAAATTCCTTCCTGTAGAGGGTGATACCCTGCCGAAACACTGTCAAAACTGTAACTTTTATGCCACTGCGTGTATAACGGAGACGTAGCTCTGCGCTCCAAGTGGAAATTTTGAAAACCCTTCTTCTGTACATCTGAGTAGGCAAATTCAGCACGGTAATTGACCAAAGGTCTCTTTTTTTTCTGCTCTAAGGAAAGAATCTACTCATAATTCTCAGTCTGAGAGCGCAAACATAGAATTTGACCATGCCGGGCGGGTTCATTCGAAAGGAGCCTTCAGACTCAAAGAAGTTACGGGAGACCCCTGAGGTGGTAGAACTGTTCTCCCGTGCACAATGGATGTCATTTTGTGACAAGCTCCAGGGGAACGACGATGAAATTACAGAAGAATTCCTTCGGTCCCTGGAGCCGAAGTCAAAAACATTGGCCATCGTCAATTTCAGGGGACTAACCCTTAGACTCACACCGCAGCTCATCAGCAGGGTGACTAATCTTCCAATGGGAATCCCGGGGGATAAGGAGGAAAGGAAGCTGGGTAAGAATGCTAAAGAAGAATTCTTCTTGCCTAAAGAACAATTCTCAGAGGATAAAAACGGAGTGAGGAGGACTAGCCTACAGTCGTTCTGGAGTGAAGTCAGCCTCCAAATTACGAGTATATCACTTGCGAGGGGCAGTTTAGTATCATATATGGTTATCATTTTCGGCTGCTCACAGAACTCAGGCACCACATGGACCTCCCCTCGGAGCAGAAATTGAGCATTCCATACTTCCTTTTGTAGTCCATGACTGAATGTGCCACCAAACTCAGAGAAGGGACACCAGACCAGCTAGCACATCATGGGCTTATAAAGCTCTTCATGGAAGATGCACTCCACACTTTCACTGTCCCTCTCTCATGGGAGATTTTCTGGAACATGACAAAGGATGATGACATCCGAGTTTTAGCTGAGGAGCTTACTTCCTCCAGCAGTGAAGAAAAGGAGCCTACTCAAGCTGAGAAGAAGACCAAAAGATAGGACACCCAGGGCAAAGCTCCCAAGAAGGAGAAAAAAGGAACACCAATAAAGCAAGCTACCAAAATAGGGGATGATGGGATTGCCCCAACGCCCAGAGAAAAACGACTACAGAGCAGGGCAGAGCTGACTGAGAAAGTCCAGGATAGTAAGGGAACCCCTAAGGTTACCTCGGCCAAGATGAAAGAAAAAGTTCCCGCAGCCAAGCAGGCTAAAACTATGCCCTCGATTCCTACAGGGAAGCAGCAGGGTACTCTTACAGGAAAACAGCAGAGTACCCCTACAGGAAAACAGCAGAGTACCCCTACAGGAAAGAAACAAAGTGCTCCTACAGGAAAGCAACAAAGTGCTCCTACAGGGAAGCAACAAATTGCTCTTACAGGGAAGAAGCAGAGTGGTCCTACAGGGAGGGAGTAGAGAATTCCTTCAGGGAAACAGCAAGGTACCTCTACAGGAAAATTGAAAACGGCTTCTACAGGAAGCCAGAAAGCAACCGCTATAGGACTTTCTACAGGAAGTCCGAAAGGAGAACAACAGTAGGACAAATCGGCTGAAATCCTAGCTAGGGAGGTAGCAGCTGTGCTGGCCACCCTACGTACTCCTCCCAAGCCAAAAGAAAAACGAAAACGGGAGACTCCTCTGTATTTCAAAGCAAGAAGGAGTGTGAGAATTAAGACTGGCAGACCCCAGCCTCCATCTAAAGAACCTGTCATTATTGTGGATACTCCTACCACGCCAAGGGATAAATCCCCCTCCAAATCCTCCATTACTTATGAGAGGGGGAGCCCAAAAACATCTTCATGGAAGGACAGAGTGGCAAAAATGAGCTCACAAGCCTCTCTACAGGATGTTGAGGCTATTCTACAAGAAACTCTGGCTAGGCTGAAGGAAACTGAGCAGATGGAGGAGAAGGCAGTTGAGTCACCACCAGAGGAGGAGGGAGCAGCCAAGTCACACCAAAGGAGGAGAAACCTGATGTTATCATGGAACCAAGCCCACAGCCCAACTTGGGCTCTTATTATAACTTTTTGGAAGCAGGCAGAATTATTCCCCAAAAGTTTACAGTGCCACTGTTTTTAGCACTAGAAGAAGAACAGGTACGAACCCACACGTGGATGAGGATAGCTAAATCTAAGGGAGTAGCAGATATTGGGCCTCTAGAGGAAAGGCTCAAGGAAGCACAAAGGGAGCTGGCAAGAGTAAGGCATGTGGAAAACTCCCAACAAGCCAAATTGAGAGAAGAAAATGAGTTGCTCAGACAACAGCTCCAGCTGCAGGAACAAGGGAAAGAAAAGGGCATGGTAGCCAAGGATCCCTCAGTAGAACCTCAAGGGGAAGAAGAAATGCAAGTTGATCTTGAGGAATTCAACCAGCAGCTACAGGAAAGGGAACTGCAGGCAGATATTGAAATACAATCACTAAGGCAACAGGTGCAAGAAAAGGAGGCACAACTGGCCTGCATGGCCAGTTGGGCAATGGAAGCACTTCAATGTAGGCAGCCGGCCAAATCTTATGGTCTGTACCTCCAGGACCAGTGGCTGCAGTTCCAAATTAATACATTGGCACAGAGGGGTATCTCTCATATCCAGAACCCCCAACAATTCATAGATTTATGTAACACCAGTTCCTCGGAAGATAAGGCCAAGCTCTCAGAGTTTTACCTCCATAACTTGGCCCTTCCAAACATCACTTCATGGGACCCCAACACAGCAGTAGGGGACATGCAGCTGATGGAAATGACCTCATGGTTAAACCACGAAGAGAAGAGAACAGCTGAGGTCAGGAATATCATGGACCAGGAGTTACATGAACCATTGCTGATTAGAGCAGAGCCAGGGGACCCCACAGCACTGATATCTGCTCACCGGCACCTAGCAACCAATTCCCAGGGATTACTAGATTACATGGATCGTCAGGCCTAGGCCATAGCACACTTCGAGGATATGGAGAGGTTACTTAGGGACAATTGTGTTCATGCTTGCACTCGTAGGTGGAACACATTGTCCCACAGCCTCAAGATTCGAGAATATCACACTCCAACTCGGATGAGGGAGGCTTTGGCACGGGTACCTCTCTACAAGAATTCTATGCAAAACCTCCAAGCCAGTTGGATAGGCCTCAAGCTAAGTCCACCCTTGCTGTTGGGATTATTAGAGGGAGGATCAGAAGAGGAGGAGCATAAGCAGTGGGAAAAAGTGGAGAGGAAGGCTGGATTTCATGACAGTGTTGAGGACACTACTTCAGAAGCCTGGGATGTGAGAGTGGCCATCAAAGTGATGAAAGATGAGGAGATGTACTAGTTGCTCAGGGATGAGCAACCCTTTTAGCAGGGGGTGATGATGAGCCCCAAAATTGGTAACAATTTGGGCTCATTTGGCCTCATTTTCATTGTTCAGCCCTTGTTCAAATCCGTCATTTTCTATAGTTTATGCATTATTTTTAGTATGTTTGTGCCTTTGGTACGAATAGGGGAAGTTACTTTTCCTAGGTGGGTAACACGTGTCTTTTTCAGGTTTTTGACATATATTAGAGCAAAGTCAAAGCAATCATGAGATATAAGGCATCCAAGCCTGAAGTTAGGACTTGAAGGAGGGATGCCTACGGCATTCAATGACCCTTCCTCGGGATTTTCACCTTCAACTCCGAGCTCCAAATACCACCAAGCCGAATCTAGAAGGCAGCCAATCAGCATTTAGAAAGGGACTGTTTGACTCACAGTTTGACAGCCGAGTTCCACAGATTGAGGAGGCCAGCTAGGTCCCTCGTTATCTATAAATTTTGAGGCCTCAGCCTTCGTGAAAATAATTTTGAACCTATTGTGTACTTTGCACTTCAGTGCTACAACAACTTTATTTTGTTCCTTTGTAGCCATTTTTGGCACAACTGTTATGAATCTTTTTGGATAATGAGAAGCAGTTAGGTTTCCTAGAAAATCTGAGTTTTTCATAGGAGCCAAAGCTCTCAGGGTTGGGCCCAACCTGAGAGCCTAGGACCTCCTTTCTTTATTATTGCTTTTCCTTTACGTATCACTGTTTTTCTCTTTTATGCATTTGAACACATTGTTGTTAAGTAGATTTCGTTATGATGCTGGGATAGATCACTGTTTATGAATGAATTTGGTTTAGATGTTTTGCTATGATAATAACAGTAAGATCTCCAAGGAAAAGAGACAACTACACTCCTGGTTTCACCTCGGCCTTATTGGATTTGGGGCTGAAATTGAGGAAACAGTGCTGCCTCACAAAAACACTAGTTTGTTGTTGATGCAATCTTTTAGTGTGCTTGCTTTAGTTGCAGAGATTAGTCATGGGTTTGGACATCTGAAATGTTTCCTTACATAGATGGTGTATGAGGTCTTCTTCCCAAATAAAGTTGCTGCTCATTTATGTTGATTGATGGATAGAATAGATTAGTTTAGGATTTGATCATTTGCAGGTTTTTGTAGAATTGATCAAGGTCCACCGTGTAGGGCATCTTCTTCCTTCACCCATCCTCCCAAAGCTTCACCTAAGCCTCCTATCCTGTCTCGTAGCTAAGCTGCCCTTTTTCCCATCTATCCTTTGTGTCTATGAAACCTTACCTTCTTGCTCATCATTGCCTTGGCCATCTTCGAGCCAAGTCAGCCTTCTACACCTCTCCACCGAACCACCCACCAGTCCTTAGGCCATTTTTAGACCCCTATCCTACCTCTAGATTCATCCATGCACCTTCCCTCACTCATCCACCTCCTAAAAACTGACTTCCAAGTTTCCTGTAGAAATTCTGAAGTTTCCTGTACAACCCCTACAGACTTCCTGTAGAAGCTCACAAGTGAGGTTTCCTGATAGCCAAACCTTGTGAGACTCTGGGGAAGAGTGTTAGGGACTCCTTAGACCCTCTCTGAGCCTCTCCAACTATTTCCAAGAATTCCTCTTCCTTGATCCACTCTTGCACAGTGAAGCACAGGTCAAGCATATGCATGTGAAAATCGACACTTAATCAAGAAAATACAAAAAGATACTTTCTAGAAAAAAAGTAGTCTAAGACATGTGCATTTTCCCTTTTTGAAGTCAATGGCATCTCATTCAATAGTTTGTATTCTCATGGTTGCATCAATAGAACTAGCTGGTAGAATTAGGGTTTGCGTTCCTCTTTGGCTTTCAGTTCCTTTCCGCAAGTAGATTAGCTCCCCTTTGAGTTAGCTTTCATCCATCATTTACAAGCTTCTTCTAAGAACTTATAGAAGTTGGCTAAAGCCCTAGCGGACTTGTGCCAGCTGACCAAGTGATAGCTGCAACAAGAGCTAGTACTTGTGCATACAGCACCGTCGCTTCGAAGTTTGTTGCGAACAACCGGGTTGATAAAAGTAAAGAAGGGAGTCCCAGGAGTTGCAGCATTATCGCTGCAATATTGGAGCCCACCAGTAGCCACCACATATCTTCTCAAAGATAAGCTACCATCGTTGATCTAGTGTCATTTCCATATTGTTTGTAAGCATATTTCATTATTTGATATTAATCAAAGGAAGTGTTATTTCTGTTGCATCTCTATATTTATGGTTATATCTATAATTTGTAGCATTCTTGTTTAAATCTGAATCATTGCAAAACGGCTCACACAAATAGAGAAAAACCCAGAATGCATGGAACAAGCAACAACCGATCATATCATGGACACATAGATAAAAAATACTCACCAACAAAATATCCAACTATATCGGGTTGTCAAAGTTGGCCAACTCCCACACAAAGGCAAGCGGCTCACCAAGGACCAAGTTCAATGGAAATTTCACCATCTCATGGAGGCACTCAATGCAATAGGGATCATTTCTTCCTAAGGGGGGAGGATTGATCCAGGTGGATATTGGTATCCACCCGCCTATTCCAATTGGAACCCCACCATTGTTTCTTTTAGTTTTTCAGTTTCCTTATGTATAGCACAATTTACTATTTTTGGTAGTGTTTTGGGTCCTACACTTCCAGAGCCATTTTAAGGCCCTAAACTACGTGTTTTTAGAAAATGGGTAAACACATTAGTTAATGTTGGATGTTTGTAGTGAAAAGTTGTAGTCCTGGGATAGAAATTTCTAGTGAGGTATTGTGTGCATAAAACGGATATTGTATGCCAAAGTTATGACCCTGAGAAGTTGATGTACCATTTTACACAAATGGGGCCTATATTTTTGGTGCTCCATCTCCTAGGGTTAGGTTTTCAGATGTTTAGGGGTTTTTATTATTTCTCAATAATAAATAGGCCTTTGAGCCTCATTGTAACACAATTCATAGTCATGTAGCCACTACAACTCTTCTCAGAGATAAGCTACCATCGCTCGAGATAGTTTATTTCCATTTTGTATGTAATCATATTTCAGTTCTTTGATATTAATGAAATGAAGTGTTACTTTTGTTGTAGCTCTGTATTTACGGTTATATCTATATTTTGTTGTGTTTATGTTTAAGTTCAGATCAGACTAAAGTGATGAGCCCCATAAATGGGTAATTATATGGGCTCATTTGGCCTCCTCACTTAGCTTAATCCACCATTCCCATAAGTTTATTGCATGTTTTTTATTATATTTATGCTAATAGAGTGAATTGGGTTAGTCATTATGCCATGAAGTCTAATGTGTGCTTTATGCAGATTTTTGGTCAACTTTGGGACAAAGTCAAAGGAATAATGAGCATTTGGCAGCCATTATTTGAGGAAAACAAGGGACATGATTTGTAGGAGGGTGTCCCCTTCATTTATGACTCCCTACCTCAAATCCTCCTTCAGGAAACTCAGAGCACAACAACATTGATGCATCAAAGGGGTAGTTGAGCAAGTGAAGAAGAAATATTGTTTATCTCTAGTCTTGGGAGCCGAGCCTCCTTGATTTTAGGAGAGCTGTTGTAGGCTCCATTTCTATAAATAGGAGGGCTTAGGTGCTCAATAGTTTAGTTGGTTGTTAGTAGAATTTTCACAACTTTTGTTGTAGTTCCTTCTCAGCTCATTTTCGAGCTTACTCTTGTGACAGTTTATGTAATGTGACTTTTGATAATGGAGATGAAATATTTTCTGAGCCATCACCGATCTCATTTAGAGAGCTAAAGCTCTTGGGTTACAGCCCAACCCAAGCTGCCCAACACCTCTTGCTTTGTACTTATATATTTTTGCTTCAGTTCATGAATTAATTTTTGTTAGATAGATTCATTTTCTCTTGGTTAGAATAGGTTGCTTTTATTGGTTTACATAGTTTCTTCCATTTCAGTTGCTGAAGTAGGTTAAATAGTGGTAATATAAAGACACAAAAAGGCCATCAACAGAGCCTAACCTCCTTTCCTCCTTTGGGGATCATGAATTGGGGTCAAGATCTACTTGCTACCACTAAAAACACAGCTTTTCTTTCCCCATGCAATTTCTAGTGTTATAGTTGATTCAGAGGTTAGTGTCTTACTTCAGATCCATTTTTCCATGCTCATTTATGTTTTTGCAATAGGTCTCTTTACATGCTTTTCTGTTCATATAGCACTGTTCAGCATTTTAATCTTCTAGGTCAGAATTTAGGTTAACATAAGAGATAGTTTCGTTCTTTTCGTAAATATAGTTATTTCCTTGCTCAATTCCAGTATTTTGACTTGTAGCTCTCTTACAATGCACTTCTAGTCATAATACATCAATAAAGGAGCCATCATTACCTCTTTTATCATGGGTCACAAGTCATTCACAGCCCTTCACAAATCTGCCCTAATTTCTGCGTTTTTCTCATATGTTTCCCTCTTGTCTCTTGAACAAATCCAAGCTTCAGACACCTTGAAACCTCCCTCTAATCTTCAACTACCCTTTCCCACCATTCTTCCACCTTTAAAACCTCTAAAAATAGCTCTCAGCATCCTCGTGTAGATCCTTCTGTAGATCCCTTGCAGCCTCCTGTAGAATTTCCTGAAAGTGACTTTTTGAAGTCTGATTGCAGAGGAAGTCTCTAGAAGGTTACCTGAGGATTCTTAGGAATCCCCCACACCTTCCTACACCTTTGCAACCCCAAGGTCACCTTCCATTGCCACCCAATCTCTGCCACAACCACCAATAGATAAATTACAAGCATAGCAATTTCACATAAAATACATAAAAAGCCAAAAAAGATGGTTTTCTCTCATTTCCTTTCAGAAGTAGCTTGAATAGATGTAACTTACCTTTTCAGTAGTCAATGGCACTCATTTCATCAGTTTTCATCTCTTTTTCTGCAAAAGTAGGGTTAGTTGGAAGAATTAAGGTTTGGTAGGGTTTACTTTACACTCCAGTCTTCTTTCTCTTTTTGCAAGTAGAATAGCCTCTTTGGAGTTAGCTTTCTTTCATCACAGCTAAAAGCTTCTTCTGAGAATTCAGAGAAGTTGGCTTAAGCTCGTAGTGATCTTGCACCAACTGACCAAGTGACAGCCTGCAATAAGAGATAGTACTTGTTTGTGCATACAGCATCGTCACTTCCAAGTTTGTTACGATCTATTGGGCTGATAAAAGTAAAGTAGGAAGCCCCAAGAGTTGCAGCATTCTTGCTGCAATACTAGTGCTCACCACTTTTTGGCACTGTTGTTGAGGAAGCGTCAGAGTCTTTTGCGATTACTGCTTTTCTTCTATTATCTACTGCAACATTCTGCAATTTCCATTTCAACAAAAGTAGATTAGTTCTTTCAATTCTGCAATTTCCATTTCAACAAAAATAGATTAGTTCTTTCAATTCTGAAATTTCCATTTTAGCAAAAGTAGATTAGTTCTTTCAATTCTGTAATTTCCATTTCAAAAAAAGTAGATTAGCCCTTTCAATTCTGCAATTTCCATTTCAACAAAAGTAGATTAGTTCTTTCAATTTTGCAATTTTAATTCCAGATTAGTCATTTCCTTGTTGTCATTTCAATTCCGCAATTTCCTTTCAGCAAGTTCACTTCAGTTAGTTACAATTTGTTTATTCAATCAATTTCAGTTTTGGAGGCACAAGCAGTGAAAAAAAGACAAAATCGCCCAAAAAAGAGATTCCCTTTCATGCCTCGTAGGAATAGAGATATAGTAGGGAAATTCCTACCCAACACCCCCACCACATCACAAGCCACCCTTCTCTCTTCTTCGTGGCATTGATCCAGAAGATCCTTTAGGAGAAAAACCTGAAATATTTGAAGAGCCTATAGGAGAAGAAGAGGAAGAAACCATCCCTCCTGAGACAATGGCTAAAAACATAAATGCTACGGGGAAAGGAAAAAGAGTAGAGGGTACCTTTCCCATCTGAGAGACCAATGGGGACACTAAAATGAAGAACATAAGCCCTTCAGCCCTACCTCACTTCCATGGATTAATTATAAAAGATCTTGACACATTCCTATTTGAGTTTTCCGTTATCTATCAAACCTATGACAATGCAAAAGATGAACAGAAGTTGAAATTGTTTCCTTCTACCCTCAAGGATGCAGCATTGTGCTGGTTCATGGGGTTACCTGGCAACATCATCACGACTTGGGCTCAGATGCAATAAGCCTTTAATAACAAATATCGGGACTACTGTAGGTCAAAAGACACCAAAGAAGAAATATTCTAAATGACCATGGGGAGTGATGAATCCTTGGAGGATTATGAAGAGAGATTCCAGCTCAGTTATAAAAGGGCTAGGTGCACACTTGACCCTAAATCTCTAAATTTGGTCCTACTCAGGGAATTCCAGAAGATCTTCTAGACACCCTCCACTTACTGGCTAGGGGAGACATCTACAAACTACCTTATGAAGACCTCAAGACTGTCTTTAGAAGCCATTCTAGGGCAACCAGAAAGAGAGGTAGGGGGAGTCAACCCATAGCCACTACCTCCTCATCCAGTTCATCCCTCAAAGGTGAATTTAGAAACATTCTAGAAGATTTCAAGAGTGAGATGCTACAGACTCTTACCATGCAAATGGATACCTTGCATATCAAAAGGAACCAAGAGGAAGTAGAGAGGGCTTTGGCCGTTTTTTGTCCTAGGTGCACCAAAAGGCATCCTAGGAATGAATGCCCATTGAACTCTATAGAGGTGTGTTTAGTCTGTGAAGAAGATCATCCTACAAATAAGTGCCCTTCCTTGCCCGGACTTAAAGTTGTATACGAAGGGGCCAAAGGAGCCATTGAACCACTCTATTTCATAAACCAAAGGAGGTTGCACGGACGTAGACCTTACCAACAGGGAATGCAAGGGACATCCCAAGCATACTACAACCCTAATCAAGCCACTTCCATGCCTTCCTAGTCCACACCTTCTCCTTGGTCATATCCATCTCGATACTATGCTCAACCAGCTACTCATTCATTTCACTCCTATGCTTAGCCACAACCTCAATGGAAAGCACCTCATTAGGGGTGGAGGACTTAGTACAAATCTCCTCTCACTATTTTTCCTTCACCACCTGCTCAACCACAAACATTAGCTCTTGCTCCACCAAGGAAATCCCAAATGCCTGCTCAACTTAACTCGAACCTGAATAACAAATAGGCTCAGAAAGTATATACTGGGGAACCATCATGCCCAACCTATGCTATGGATATTCAGGAGATTAACCTAAGATCTGGGAAGGTTATCCCAGATAGCCAGCCTTTACCTAAGGAGGATGAGGAAGATAAAGAGGAAAGTGAACCGAAGACAATTCCACCCTTTTCTGAGAGATTATCCGGAACAACACAACTTACCCCAGAAGAAACTGAACTTCTGGGATAATTGAAACAATTATGTGTAAAGATACCACTTCTCTAAGCCATAAATGATGTGCCTATAAACAACAAGATGATAAAATAGAAGTGCTTCAGGCATCCAGGCAAGTGCAAGAGAGATGCCCCAACCATCAATGTCATAGGACAACTGTCCGACCTAATGTTGGGGTAGGTAATCTGTCTGAAGTATCTAGACCCTAGAAGCCTAGTACTCGATGTCCACATCAATGGCACCATGACCCCCCATACCCTGATTGATCTGGGGGCTGCCATTAATGTGATGACCAAGGACACTATGCTCAAGCTCAACCTCCTGGGCTCCCTGAGAAATACCACAACAGTACTACAGTTAGAAAATCGCTCCATCGTGACCCCTGAAGTGATTTTGGAAGATGTAATGGTCTCCATCGATTCTTGGGATTACCCTACTAATTTCCTAGTTCTCCAGCAGAAGGCAAAGCTCATTGGGTATCCTCTCATTCTGGGAATACCCTGGTTGGCTACAATCCGCCACTGGGTTGTAATCCTCTCTTCTATTACTTCTATCAATAAAGCTATTTGAGTTTTCCTCCATATACTTGTATATTTTTGAATCTTGTATTGATGTATGCATTTGTATGGTTAATATACTTCTGATCCTATATTGTTTATGGTTATCGATCTCAATGCTTTAATGGTATTATGCTACTTTGACTCTATAGGTGTTCTTTGAAGCAAGACAAGTAAGGAAGGATTGGCAAAACTATGTTAAAGGAGGGAGGAAACAAGCAAGGAGACAAGCGAAAGAATGAGGTTGGTACTCTCTGCTTCTCCCTCATCTATCTCTCATAAAGGAAAACACAAGTAACTTTGGTTTGTTTGTTTCTAAGATAGCTACCATCTTAGTGGGACTAGCATCTCTAAAAATCTTGATCACCCAACAATATAATGTTTCACAGAGAAACCAACAGCACTTCCTTACAAATTACAAGATTCTAGTGTCTAGATCTCTAGGATGAGGGATCCATATATAGATATTTGCAGGTGGGTGAGTCAGCTTCTGGGATTTTGATTAGTGTCATTTCACTGATAGTTCTTGGTCCACTTGGAGATTTCATGATCTCTTACTCATCCCTAGGTGAATTCAGAGAGGCAAGTGTCAAATGAGCAGTTTCTAGAAGATTCTCTCGGTTTCCACCTAGCAAACTGCCTCTGCCATTTGTCTCCTCTCACTCATCACACCCTACATAAGGGATTTTCAATATGCATCGTACTTCTTGCATGTGACAGGTGAGATGCATTGCACCCTCAGCATGGAGCATTCTGTATGGTCCAGTTTTGACCAGTTTTGAACAGTTTCACAGGGAGAACTTCTAGGAAATGATGTAATCAGCTGACCTTGTTTCTTTAGGGTATGAAACAACACCTTTAGGGGTTTAGAAGCCCTTGGTTTATGGACATATGTGATTGGGGTTGTAGCGCCCAAATATGTCTATAACAGTTTCCCCCTAAAGCATGAGGTCGTAAATCTTCTGATGTCGGGTGAAATGCTTTATCATGAGGATATGAGGTTTTTCGAACTAGAAAGTGACCTATAATAAGATACAATACAATACATTATCTTCATAATATTTTCATGATCTAGCTAAGGCAGGAATTTCCATGCTCAGCTTTATAAATTCATTTTTATGTACATAGGACAGACAATCGTCTGTGTGGCAAACTGATGATTCTGGTAGAGCCATCATCCCTTAGCTTAGATGATTATCTGTGCAGCTATGATCTACATTTTATGTCTTTATTTTCTTGAATATATCGTAGCTCAGATGGATGAAACAAGATCCGGGGTCTTCAAACTCATTCAATCTTTGCCCGGAGTACAAGTTGATCCATGTGAAAAGATGTTCTGGTGTCGAACACAGAAAGACATCGCCTGATTACCAGCCAATGATGTAAGCTATTAAAAGGCGCGAGAGGAATCATCGATAATGATAATGATATTCAAGGTACTACAATACAATTCATGTGGTGTGAATGCATGAGTTGATGTTGAACACCACGCAAAATCTTTTGCTCGAAGGTTATTGATGTAAACCTGTCGCTGGAAGTGAGAAACTTGCCATTGAGGCATGCAAGCTTCAAAGTACTAAAAGGGTTATTCCTAAGTCGACTTCTTTGTAATGAGATGATGTAGACAAGAAGTGACCCATCGTAGGAGGGCCTTAATGAATCCCACATCTACGACAAAAAATGGAGCAAATGGTTTTGTGGAGGTGAAAATGATCTGATGATATAAGGTTCAGGGTGGCGGTCATGAAAAATGGAGAGTGAAGGTGTTGTCACAAAATCATACACTAAGGGCTGCTACTTAAGATGATCTCATGCAACTGTTTCAAACCAGACTTTAGACTAAGGTTTAGCCTCCTTAGTCAGAGAGGGCTCTCTCATAGATTTTGATATGCATTTAAGGCAAAAGATGGCTAACTCTTTAAAATAGTGAATAAAGTTTAAGCTGGTTGGAACAACAAAATCAAGGCTTCTCCCATTGGGTTCATGGAGTCATACATTCTACAGTAACCAAGCAACTACTGAATCATAGAAACCAAGGATATAATGTTCCCTGTTCAAAACATCTACCAAGAAGGACTTCAACTCAACAAGACATACACAGGAAGTTGAGCCATCAATGATGAATTCGAGTGATTGCATTCTAGTGACTGTAATATAAGAGAATAGAACCGAAAACCACATACTTCTGAACACTTGGGACACACGATGAATCTTTGGGAGAAATTATTCTTCTATTCTGTGAAAAGAAACTTACTTACACCAATATGAAACTCTGTCTTTTTCATAAAAATCTCCAACCCTTGATACATCAGAGTTTTTCCTATATATAGGAAATAAAACTAAGCTATCTTGAGTCTCCTCCTCCATCATGAGGGGAGCTCGAAAACCTATGATTAACTACCTTATCCATACTGAAACTAATTTATTAAATACAGAGGTATTGTGCTTTTAATACAATAGAGTCCTATTTCTAATCAAACTCTGCTACCATCTCCTCGTTTGCATGATTCTCTCCTGATCTCTGACAGCTGTGCCTTTCCTGTAGGGGCTGGAATATATTTGAGGAGCATTCACTGAATTGGTTGCCTTGGATTCTAAGTGTGTTGTTGACTCAGCCTTTGATGAAGAAATATCCTCTGTTTTCACGGTCCCTGTTTTAATCCATGTTCATTTTCCAACAAAAATGCTTGAAGCTGTATAATGACCTTAATGACCATGCCATAACACCATATGCCTGATAATCTGGACGCTTTATGAACACTGCCAGGTGTTTTAACTCAAAATTCTGGTAACCCTACCAGAAACCCTAATTTTGCGGTCATAAAGATACTTTAAGAAAACTTGGTAAAGACGAAAAGTTTCACCTTTATGCAATAAGATTTACATTTGTCATCCTTTGAAGGCTTTGGCAACCATTTATGATTTCCTTCCTATCCTCGAAGCCTTTCTCCACAAAATTTGATGACCTCAGCATCGTTTTTTGAATTTTCCTTTAAAAACAGTCACCTACAGCAGTTTCGTAGCGCGCTACGAAACTGTTGTTCTTTGCAAAATCACAGTCTTCAATGAAATTCTTCAATTTCTTTGACTGTTACAGCTTCATCTTTGGTTCCAAAATTACTAACTTGCCTTCCTTTAATACATGCCTCAAAAATTAATTAATCTTAAGAAAAATAAACAAAATTTGGGGCAACATTTGATCTTTAAACAATTTCAATTTATTTAGCAGCTAACTTGCCTAGCTGAGCCTTTAGCTTTGCAAGTTCATTCTCCATGGCTGCAATCTCTGATACTGTCTTTTCTAAATCAGCCATCTCCTTGTCAGCTGCTTCCCATTTCTCCTTGGTGGATGAGGTTTTGTCTTTCTTGACCAAAGGAGCTTTTTCCTTCACCTCTTTCTTTCTGCTCTCCTTTGTTTTTTCTGCCTGAGCTATCTGCTTTCCTTTTTGTTTGGTTTGCCCTCTGGTATAGATTATTCTTTTGGTTTCCTCTACTTTCTCTGCCTTTTCTGCCTTCTCTGCCTTCTCTGCCTTTTCTGCCTTCTCTGCCTTTTCTGCCTTTGGCAATGGTCTGGTTTCCTTTGTTGTTACCTTGGCAGTCTCCTCACCTTTTTGGACTTGTTCCGCTGCTTGGGTTTGTCTCCTAGTGATTGGCCTTCGAGGCTTGACCATGAATTCTTTTCCAGCCTCCTCAAATCTTAGCCTTTTTGAGGCTTTTGATTTCTTAGAGCTATCAGGGGATGACTGGGTTAGGTCAATTGGCA
Source organism: Pinus taeda (assembly GCA_000404065.3). NCBI lineage: Eukaryota > Viridiplantae > Streptophyta > Pinopsida > Pinales > Pinaceae > Pinus > Pinus taeda. The sequence goes on along the minus strand of APFE031315795.1, from coordinate 595 downwards.
TAGACTCCACCTGTACTGATGTGGCTTGTTCAAAGTCAATTGCCTCCAGCAAATCCTTTAGACTAGCCTTTGACATGGGGTTGTCTTCTACTGCAACTGACTTTCCTTTTTCTTTGCTTAGCTGGCTTCTTGTTCTGATCCTGGTTTCTTGTGCAACTCCACTTGGCTTGGATGCAACTTTCTGATATTTAATCTTCTCCTTGGATGGTTTGGGTGTCTCTTTAATGACTACGGGTTTCTCTGATTGCTTTGACTTATGCTTCAGTTTCTTTCGGTCTTTAGCCTGCTTCTTAGGCTCAGCCAATGTAGGCTCTTCAACCAATGTAGAATCTTGAGTCTTTCCTTCTTTTTCCCTGTCTGGTAATGGGGTAAGACCTGTTTTTCTTTGGAAACCCGACATGAAAATGAAAGAGTCCCAATCCCTACCGATTTTATGCAGGCTATCTAACACCAGTAACTTAATTAAACCATGATGGAAGAGAGATGTCTCATAATTGTCCCTTTTGAATTGAACTTTGTCGCACATTTTACCAAGACTCCTAAATAAATAGAAAGGGATATCTATGGACGCCTTCCCTGTGAAATGTAGCAAAAG
>APFE031315790.1:301733-312033 GCA_000404065.3 Pinus taeda | reverse complement strand
TACTCTAGATACCCAGACTTAGACCCATCACGATGCCTAAAGAAGAGAAACAAGAAAAGTAGAGATATGAATCGAGAAATCGTGTTGCACTTGAAATTCAATGTCCCCAATAGTTTCTCTGGAGCGTAAAATCCCAGTTGCTAGGGACAAGAACATGCTTCCCAAGCATCCCAAGCAACAAGCATAGTTTACACTAGCCAACATGAATTACTTCCCAACCTTCAAGACCCACCATAACCCACAACACCATGATTCTCACACATTCCAGTTGAATTGCGGAGTTGCACTAGGAGGTCGAGGACCTTACCTTGACTCCTCTCCACTCACTGCAAACAATCTTACTGCCCATCGAATACCTTACATAAAATCAACACCAACTATAGCATTGCATGTGAGGGAAGGTCACATCCTCCCTCTTAAACTTCATGTTGCATACTCGAGGGTGGTAGGCATAGTGCCCAAGGCCCTTGTTCCATTCGCCATTACACCCCCATCGAGGAAACTATAATGGTATTAGTTATAAACGTTATGTTTTTAATTAAGTTATAATTTTAGCAAATATGTGCTTATGATAACATCACTTTTCAATTCAAGTATTAATTTTAAGATGTTTGTTTGGTTTTCATGGTTGTGATTTCAAACAATTGAGAATTTTAGCCACCCTAAAAGAAAGGGTACTACTGTGAGTGCCACTTTTTGATTCAAAGGTAGAAATAACCACTAAATGTGACTTATAAAAAAATAAGAACTCTATAGTGTTCTTGTTAGGTTGATAACTTTGTTAATGGGTTAAGTTGTCTTCTTCTTTCCAAAATCCTTCCCATGTTCTACAAATTTTACCACCAAATGGTTAAAAGAGATGAACTTCATTTGGCCATTAGCTTGCAGGGATTCAAGGTAGTGGGAATATGTGGGATAGAGGACCTTGATGAAGGTTATGAGATGAATTCTTATCTTAACTCCAGTAGAATTTATATCATGTATGGTGGCTTTATTCTCAAAATCTAAAACCATGGGGTCATCATCCTTCAACTCTGACATGACTAAAAATTGGGGAATATATGTGGTTAAATTTATATGTTGTGACTTTAAGGTGGGCCATATATGGGGATAAATGTACATGTAATGCATAAATGTAGATGTAATAGGGCCGATCTAATAAGAAAGGGGCCACATGTGCAATGTGTGAATAGGTATATATAGAAATCATATAGCTATTATTGAGGACATGTGATTTGGATGTATGAATGCATTTGATTAGTTGGTATATAGAAATCATATAGTCATTATTGATGACATGTAATTTGGGATGTAAGAATGTACTTGACCTTCTAGAAAACTTGGGTAGGAACCCCACTTTTTTGGTAATGTTTGAATGATTTGAATAAGGATTCCTTGATCCAATGATTTAATAATCCTAGAGTAGGAAACCTACTAACGACAAATCATACATTGATTGCTGAAAAATAGGTGGGCATATATGGACAAAAACACTATTTTAGTATGCATTCTGTTTCTTAGTTAAAATGCTCACCATACAATTAGGATTTCACAAGAATTTTCCCCAAAAAATTCCATGGCTATGTTCTAAGCTCAACTGCTATGGTTATAAAGGAATTGATTACAATTGAAATTCCTTCAAACTTACGAAGCAAATGGAGGGTGTAACAATTTATGGACTTGAACTCCAAACTTTGTGATCTCTAATGCCTTTTTATTATTATTACTCAAACACTTGAAACTTGATGGGGATCATGTGAGACCAAGCGTTTCTTGTGAGGCTTTGGCTAGTGTTCTAGTACTCAGTGGCTAAGTGGGAGGAACATGTAACTATAGCATAATTGAGAAGGTCGACAAAGGATATGGGTGCAGATTCTAATAATGAATAGATAGATAATCATGCTGAGATTTGAGAGGTTGTGGATGGGAATAAATATTCAAGAGGTCACAAACGAGTACATAGAGCTTCAAGAATCCATGGAAAAGCATGGAGAACCCAAGAAGGAAATGAACATGAGCCGAACTAGTAAAGGAAATTATTAATAGAGGCAAATCAATGCATAAAATCAAAGTAATTTCTCAGATACCATAGAGCTCACATCTAACAAAACAAGTTGATAAGAAATACACACAAGAGAAGATAATGCTCAATAATCATGGAATTTATAAAACCTATCTCTGATACCAATGTCAGGTTGAATGAATAACTTTACTGTGAATTATTTATGAATGCAAAGTTTTGTGACATTTGAATTCATCTTCCAAAGTTATACGACTCTTTCTATTATCCTAACTCTTTGTATTTCTCATATATTAATTATTTTCAAACATCAGGGGAATTTTGAGGTCTTAAATGGGCCTCCTAAGGAAAATAGTTAAAATAAGAGTGATTAAATTTTATAGGAAAAGAAAGAAAACTATTTTTTTTAATTGTATTTTTGATATACCTCATAGATTTACTCAATTTTCAAATGTAAGAAATGTGTAATTAAATTCCCCATTCAATGAATCCATACACTTGACATTTCAATAAACTTATAAGGATATAAGTAAAAAATATTTTTGTTCTTTTCCTTCCAAAAATAGTTACCTTTGGGGATGACATCATCATCTCAAATCCCATTGGTTTTGAAATTTGAATTTGTTAGTATAATTTTTGCTTTGAGGTCCATTTTTTACTTCATATTACCCTAGTATATTTATAAAATACTTACATGTTACCATAATCACTAAGGATTAGGTCTCTAACATCCTGAGGGTAAGGGTAAAGAAATAAGGTAGGCTTTGCAAAAAATGAATATGGAGAATGAAATCCCATCAGAAGAATATCTCTCTATAATTCAATTTCTCATACCCAAGGAGAATTCACAGTAGCCAATAGAACTCAATTTCTTCTCTCGAGATGGAACTATTTGTACCTAAAATTTAGGAAGGAAGAATACCCATAAGTGGTCCCTCATAATGATCCTATTGTTAAAGAGATTAATGATACGATTTCATGAACATAAGAAGATCTTGTATTCATTCTATTATGGAAATAACACATGTTTTCCTTTGCCTAGAAGTTGTTGAGTGGATTATAAACCACATTAATTTAAAGAAGAATATGATTGTGGATGAGAAGGATGAATGTGTTGACTCTTTGTTAGTTGAAAACTTGAAGAAGTATTATAGGTTTTCAAATCCTTTTGATATCCCATACTTCTAATCTTCTTTTAGAACATCTTGTACAGACTTAGCAACTATATCTTAAAATCCTCGTGATAAAGTAATTGGAAGTAAAAAAAAATAATTTAGCCTTTCTAATTTTTAGTATGAGAGAGATGTGTACTTCCTTCACTACTAAATATGTTATACATTTTGTATTTAGAAATAATTGGTGTACGCTCTATAACCCAATATGAAATGTTACATTTAAAAATAATACAATAATACTTGCATTAACTAATTAAAAAATAGTAATAACAAAAAAAAAAATCAATGTCAACCATAAATAAAATGCTCAACTTCTACTTTAATTTTACTTCTACTTTATATAGAGAGATAAAGTATTTTAAAGTAAAAATAATTTAATTTACTTTTTCGTATGAGTGGGATTTGTAATTTCTTTACTATTTGATATGGGTTTGACAAATGACATTTAAAAATAATATTATTCATATTATATGATGTGTAATTCATTCTATGTTTAGCTAACATGTAATCTTTAAAACAAAAATATATTAATAACAAACACTTAGTGTCAACTATAAATAAAATATCTCAATATCTAAATAATATAATTTTATATCAACTTTATATAGAGAAAAATGAAGTAATTTAAATTAAAAAATTTCTTATATTTTCACTTTCTATTGTAAGGATATGTAATAGTTAATTCCATTTTATATGGAATTTGATATATAAATATTAAATATATTATTAGTAAAAAAAAAGTTTGATGTGACTCCTAAATCAAATATATATATATATATAATATATATATATATATATATATAGAGAGAGGAGAAGAGAGAGAGAGAGAGAGAGAGAGAGAGAGAGAGAGAGAGCTTTTCTGCTTGAACATTTTAATGTGGAGAATTTATTTATTATATAAAATGAGTGAAAAAATAAAATTCTTAAAACATTTTATTATGTGTGGTTATATCTTCCGGATCCATCGCATTTTGTTGTTTTATGCATCGACGTTTCGAACCATCCTCCGTGGTTCATCATCAAGATAATAAATTTGTGAAGAAGTCAGAGAAAGCTAAGGATAAATAAATAAAGGTTATGGTAGGTAGTGTAAAGAGCCAACATGTTTTGATGAAGGTGAGGACTTTAATTAATTTATAATTAATTTAATTCAGTTTAAATTTAAATTTAAATTTAATTATGATTTTTGTTTTAATTAATATGTTTTCATTTAATTTTAATTTTGATTTAATATAATTTAATAATTAATTTAATAATATAATTTGATTTAAAATAATAATTAATTATTTATTTATTATTTTAATTTTTAATTTTTTATAATTTCATTTTAATTTTTAATTTAATTTTTATACTATAGTTAGGTTAGTTTTTTTAGCTTCAAGGATGAGATATATGAACAAACTTGTGGTGTGGCCATGGGATCACCCCTGTCTCCCATCATTGCTAATTTGTTCATGGAACATTTTGAAACTAAGGCCATTGAGTCTTCCCCTTTAAAACCTAAACTGTGGAAAATATTTGTTGATGACACCTATGTCATTTGGCCTCATGGAAAAGAAAAATTAAACAAATTCCTAGAACACCTGAACAACCAATCAAATTCCATCAAGTTTACAATGGAAGTGGAAGAAAATGGTTGTCTTCCCTTTCTTGATATCCTTATCAAAAGAAACCAGGATGGCACTATATCTCACCAGGTCTATCGTAAGAAAACACACACTGAACATTACCTACATGCTAACTGTCACCATCATCCATCTTAGAAACTTGGGGTGCTAAACACTCTAGCCACAAGGGCGATACGTATTTCAGATCATGATAATTTTGAGCAGGAAAAGAACCACCTCTTGAATGTTTTAAAAAAGAATGGATACAAGAGACACTAAGTAATCAATGCTTTCAAGAAAGTTGAGAATCCCAGAAACAAACAACACACGAATGATTATGTTGGTAAAGTTCACCTTCCCTACATTCTAGGCACCATTGATAAGATTTCACACGTCTTAAGAAAGAACAACATAAAAACCACTTTCAAACCTATGAAAACAATTAACAGATGTCTTAAATCAGTAAAAGATCTCATTGACCCTAAACACCACAAACAGATCTATTTGGTCCCTTGTTCATGTGGCAAGACATACATTGGTGAAACGGGCCGATCTATATTAACTAGGATTCAAGAACATGCTGCTGAGATTAACCATAACCACTCCAAAACCTCAGCTTTAGCTGAGCACTCTAGTAAAACCAATCATCACATTTGCATCGAAAACTCCTGTGTTATGGCCAAAATAGAGCATTACCACCATAGGAAATTTAGAGAAGCTATCGAAATAAGAAAACACCCCAATAACCTAAATTGTGATGACGGTTGGAAAATAAGTGATAATTGGATTCCCACGCTAACAGGAGATTCCACCACATCCTAGACAAATCGCGACCTGCTTCTTGATCCTCCTGTTTCACTCAAAAACTATAGTAAGATTAAACTCATTCACTATCAAATTTTAATTAAATTAAACTAAATTAAATTAATTAAAACCATAAATTAAACTATATTAAATTAAATTAAAACCATAATTAAATTAAATTAAATTATAACTAATCAATTAAAATAAATCAGGGATTAAATTAAACAAAATTAAAATTAAAATAAAATAAATTTAAAATAAAAATTTAATTTGATTTAATTTTAATTTAATTTAAAATAGATTATATTAAAAATATAATTGAAATTAAATTAAATTAAATTAAAATTTAAAAAAATTTCCATTTAGTTAACCTAATACTATAGTATAAAAATAAAAATTAAAATGAAAATGAAAAAAAAAAAATAAATAAATAAATAATAAATAAATAAATAATAAATAAAAAATAATAATAATAATTATAATAATAATAATAATAAAAATAAATAAAATTATTTAAATAAATTAATATTAAATTAAATTAGATTAAATTATTAAAATTATATTAAATCAAAATTAAATTAAATGAAAACATATTAATTAAAACAAAAAATCATAATTAAATTTAAATTTAAATTTAAATTTAAACTAAATTAAATTAATTATATTAATTAAAGTCTTCACCTTCATCAAAACATGTCGGCTCTTTACACTACCTACCATAACCTTTATTTATTTATCCTCAGCTTTCTCTGACTTCTTCGCAAATCTATTATCCTGATGATGAACCACGGAGGATGGTTTGAAACGTCGATGCATAAAACAACAAAATGCAATGGATCCGGAAGATATAACCACACATAATGCAGATCACAGAAGTCTCAAATCCAACATTTTATTATATTAGAACTTGTATAAATTCATTTAACTCAAGATCTAACAAGGTCTGAGAGGTGCAAAATTTTCCTCAATTTTTGTACTAAAAAAGAGGTTTGCATCTTGAGAGATTTGATCCCTCTTAGTGCTTGGTAGATATACTAGTTATTATAATGTTACATTAAGTTGATTTTACTTAAACAAACCATGTTATTTACAATTAGGTTTATACTTAAACATACATGTATATATTTTTTTATTTCTATTTAAGTGATATAAATGGATTTACATTTCTAAGTTTCTAAATAAATATGGTGAAAAATAAATTTATATGAACCTTTATAATTTTAGTGGAGAAAAACAATGGATTTATATTGTTTTTGTTGTAATAGTTATTAAAAGATATTTGTTGAAGCTTCAAGAGTGAATGTGTTTCCTATTTATAATATTCCATATGCAAATACATATATATTTGCCTTCTTGTAGGATTGAGGTAATAAAAAAATAGAAATATATATCTTTTGAGAAACATTTTCTTATTGTTTACAATAATATATTATGTAATTTATACCTATAAGTGTTTTCTCAGATTATGGCTTTTATACAAATGATGGTTACATATGTGATTTTTAATTTATAGTTTATAATTCTATTGATTTTAATATTGGTAGAAGTAATATACCTATTGAAAATACTAAATACTCCTAGGCTCCAATCTTTCTAAATACTTAAAATAAACTTCTTGAATATGTATTCAAAAAGGATTTCCAAAGCGAGTACAAATAGACTTCAAAAGAGGTCTTCAAGATCTTCTCTAATTTTGATCCAAGGATGCTTCAAGTCTGCTTCAACAAAGGCTTCCAAGGCTACTATAAATGGTCTCCAAGACACTCCAAGGAATTCTTCAAAACCTGGTTCAAATCTTGCTCCAAAACTCTAGCAAGTCTTCAATAATGCTTCAAAATTTGCTTTAAGAAGGTCTTCAAGAATGCTCAAATATGCCTCCAAAGGATGAAATAAATTTTTCACTAGAGTATGCTTGATATATGAGTCACAATTAGGTTGAAACCAGAGATAAACAAGGGCTAATTCTACTCCTTATTACATGAAAAAAAATCCGTCATATAGGTTCAAGTTTTGCTCCTGGTTGCAGGGTTGAAATAACATAGGTCGAGTCACAGGTTTGAGGTCTGCTACAAGGCTGAGCCACAGGTAAAATTCTAGACTATCAAGAGGCCAAAATATGTGCCTTTCCACAAGTCGTAAATAGGCTGAGTTTTACGCTGGATTTTGTGCCACAAGGAGGCTAAATTAGTACTCCAAGGACAATTCCAATTATGCTCCAAAAGATTTCACAAAAGAGGTCGAATTATCAGAAAAAACCACCAATAATCCTTAATCAAAACATAGATAGAAAACCAATTATTTCTCCTTCAAACAAGTCCTAAGTTCATGAGATATGAACCTTTTTACTTCTCCTTAGTTCTGAATCCTTCTCACCTTGTCTTCACAAAGATGATATGACTGAATTGGGAAAGAGCATGACCTTTGTTTATATGAATTCAATAACACACTAAATCAACATGTCTTTAGGGAGGGGGATGACTTGTTCTTAAGTAGGCGGACTTGACAGAGGTGAAAAACAAGTATTTTTACTTGAAAATTTAATTTCCCCTCAATCGATAGGAGTTAGAAGTCATACAAATACTCGTTGGAAAGGGCTTAAAGTGCTATTCAAGCCTATATAATTATTTTATTTAGTTGATCATCCTTTGACATCAATAACAATTTATTTATCCAACAATATCCCCCTTTGTTATTGATGGAAACATTATTCTGTACTTCTCCCCCTGTAATTATACTACTCCACTTGTCATCATCATGCTACTCTCCCTCTTATTTTATCCCCATTTGACATGATAACAAAGGGATGATCCAATGGGATGCAAGGGAGATGACCCCCATCTTTTGACGAATATATTCAAATGCTTCTCTAGGTAGGGATTTTTTGAAGATGTCATCAATCTGTTCCTTGGTTTTCACATATTCCATTTTGATTTTCTTCTCTGCAACTTGTTCTCGAAGGAAGTGGTACCTGATTGGAATGTGTTTTATATTCGAATACATGACGATATTTTTTGAGGTATTGATTGCACTAGTATTTTCACAGTCGATTGTGATAGGTTGATTTGTTTCTATTTTGAAATCCTTCAAGGCTACCTTCATCCATAATATTTGCGTACAATAGTCCACAACTGCTATATACTCTGCTTTAATTATGGAGAGAGAAATAGATAATTGTTTCTTGCTTAACCAAGATATAAGACAATTTCCTAGGAAAAATGCAATCCCACTGGTGCTCTTTCGATCATTAATGCTTCCTGCCCAATCTGCATTGGTATATGTTGTCAAGGTAAAATTTGTGCTCTTAGGGTACCATAGTCCAAAATCAAGAGTCCCCTTTAGATATCTGAATATTACTTTCACTACTTGCATGTGTGATTCCTTAGGGGATGACTAGAATATTACCACCATTCCTAATGCCTACATGATGTCTGGTTGTGAAATTGTGAGATATAGAATCCCTCTAATCATTGATCTATAAAGAGTTACATCCACTATAAGGGATTCATCATCCTTACTCAACTTGCAACATGCAATCATAGGTGTGCTCACAACAAGACATTCTTCCATCCCAAATCACTTCAGCATCTCCTTGAGGTAATTTTTTTGTCTTATGAACATTCCAACATCGGTTTGAGTTACTTGAAGTCCGAAAAAGAAATAAAACTCTCTAATCATTAACATTTGAAATTCTTTTGACACTTCATAGGAAAATTTGTGACTCATCTCATCATTGTTGCTACCAAAATATGATCATCCATGTATACGACTGTGATCAACATACTATCTTTGTTTATTTTCATGTAAATATTACTTCATGCAACTCGTTTCTTGAACCCTTGTTGTTGAATATAGTGATCAAGTCTAGCATACCAAGCTCTTGGTGATCCGAATGGAAAATGGCATGAACCCATGGTATTGTAAATGGCATCCGCCCGTGGTATTGTAAAATCCACCCAAGGTATTCATTCACCCATGGAATTGACCCGTGGTATTGTAACTGGAAAATACTATAAGTAACAAGTCACATTTTGTAAAAGGAGAGATTGTCCGCCACAATGTAGCTTTTACAGTTCAGAGGCATGTAGCCCACACATCTCTTCTCAGAGATAGCTACCATCGCCCTAGCTAGTTTATTTCCATTTTTGATTGTAAGCATAGTTCAGTATTTTCCATTAATGAAATGAAGTATTATTTCCGCTGCATATTTGTGTATATGTTATCTCTGTAATTTGTTGCGTTCCTGTTTAAATCCGGATCAGTGGTATCAGAGCAGGTTATGATTCCATGGGAATGAGGGTTTCATGCATATTTCAGTTTCAAATTTTGCATCAATATTCAACAAACTTCAGGCATGTGCTACAACCTCCACAGAGCACTTTCTTGGGTCAAGCAGGAAGAATTTTTCTTTTTTCATTTTTTTTTGCAGAAATTTTTTGGGCGACGACTTTGCAGATCAGATATGAAACATTTGGTACAAAATTTACAAAAAAAAATACCAGATCTGGATTCCTCTTGAAAAATCACCCAATTTCAAAAAAAAAATGGGTCAAATCGGAGTCCGGATATGGGAGATATCGCTGATTTAAAATCAGCTATTTTATCATAATTTTTGTGACGTCGGAACTGTTGCAGCGCGAATCTGAGATCTCAGAGTGCCCAGATAAGGATTTCCATCACATGGGAAGATGCAAAAT
>APFE031315790.1:256049-301519 GCA_000404065.3 Pinus taeda | reverse complement strand
TTCACATTCATCAGTTTCAACATAGCAGCAATCGGCTTGGGTTATTTGGAGATGTGCCCTCCCACCCCAAGCTATGCAAGCACCTGCTACCTCATCAGCAACCAACATCATGGTTGTGGGTCATCCACAAACCCACACTTCATCGAAGTCCATTTGCTAGGTCGTACACTGTTAGTATCACAGTTGGTCACAAGCATTACAGGGTTTCTCTATCCTCGAATCTTCGTTCTTCATGGTTATGGGTCATCCACAAACCCACAGTTCATCAAAGTCCATTTGCTAGGCCACACACTGTCAGAATCACAGTTGGTCACAAGCATTACAGGGTATCTCTATCCTCGGATCTTCATTTATCAGGGTTTTGGGTTAACCATGTAAAACCCTTATCTTCAGTGGATCTTCATATTCAACAAAGGATTTGCAGGAGGGAACTTTACGCAATGGGGACCATTGCTTCTTAAGGAGGGAGGAATGATCCGAATGGAAAATGGCATGAACCCATGGTATTGTAAATGGCATCCGCCCGTGGTATTGTAAAATCCACCCAAGGTATTCATTCACCCATGGAATTGACCCGTGGTATTGTAACTGGAAAATACTATAAGTAACAAGTCACATTTTGTAAAAGGAGAGATTGTCCGCCACAATGTAGCTTTTACAGTTCAGAGGCATGTAGCCCACACATCTCTTCTCAGAGATAGCTACCATCGCCCTAGCTAGTTTATTTCCATTTCTGATTGTAAGCATAGTTCAGTATTTTCCATTAATGAAATGAAGTATTATTTCCGCTGCATATTTGTGTATATGGTTATCTCTGTAATTTGTTGCGTTCCTGTTTAAATCCGGATCACTTGGAGCTTATTTTAATCCATACAGGGCCTTCTTCAATTTGCATACGAAGTCCTTATTTTCTAACAAGTTGAACCCTTTTGGTTGGTCCATGTATATTTCTTCTCTTAAGTCACCATTTAGTAAGGATGAATTTACATCCATTTGATAGATTTTGAACATGAAAAAGCTACAAAAATCTATTGTAGCCCACCCTCCAAAATTTTGCCTTAGCTTTGTTTTGGAGCCTCCCTACCAACCTTTCAAAGCACCTTGTCTTGCTTCGTCAAGTACATAAGCTTCAACGTTTTTCTTGCACAAAGATGACTTGTCAATCAAAACTTGATGCATTCCCCTCACAGACTATTCATCTGAACTTGGTCCACCTACAGGCTGAGTAGCTCCCCCAAGAAATTGTGAAATTCTGGAGGGCAACCACCCTTCCCTCCAGAAATTGCACAATTCTATCTAGCAGCCTACTGGGCTCCAAAATTGTGCAATCCTGATAGTCATGCTTCACCCAGAAAATTGCGCAATCCTTCCCAGCAGGCCTGCTCAGCCCAGGAATTATGCAATCCTAGGCAGAAGTCAACTACTTTGCCCAGAAATTGCGCAAATCTCCTGGGCAGCCAACCCAACTCCCATATAGAAATGCACATTTTCTCCCAACCGTTGAGCAGCCTCATGCATGAGCAGTTGGGTTGACCAGTTCCACCCAAGACCAAGGAAACTTAACTTGCATGCATGACTTTCTTTTTCCCAGAATAGAAAAAGGAAACATGCAAAAAGCATCCCATGATTCAGGTAGCTATTTTTAGCAGCCAGAGGCTACATGCAAAGTTCGTTTTAGAAACTTTCCTCCAGCTGTCGTTTTTCCTAGATTTGTGACATGCACGTCATGAGATCAAACTTATTTATTCGATGCATCAAAGCTCACTCTTTCACATCGATCTTGAAGCTCTGACATCCCACAACACATCTAAGACTCTTTGACAATATCTGGCTAAGCTATTTATAAGTGGTCTCAACTTGTCTTTTTAAGCATTTTGGTCACTTTTTGTGTTTTCACTTGTATGAGTTTTGTTTGCTTGATTTCTTTGAACACTTGCTACTGTTTACATGCATACTATCTTGTACTAGCACCATTTCAATTTTTGTTGCTATCTCACTGTTGTCGCATGCATGAAACTATTTTTCACAAATTGTCTCTGATTCAGCAACTCGCTTCACCCACATGCATGTTGATCTGTTTACTGAATCTTTCATTCAATGTTTGCATGCGCAATCAATCACTTCTGCTTTCACTTAGAGTCACCATGCATTCACTTTCACATTTTCTTTCAGTTGTCTATTGGCGGGTTTGGGCAACCTTGGCCCAAACTTTGCCTCACCCAGACAACATTGTGCAATCTAGAGAAGGAAGGCTCTGTCTTCCTCTCTAAAAATGCGAATTTCTACGCAGGCACTGTCCTCTAGGATTGCTTTGTGCATTTCTAAGGGATAGTGACTGCTGGCCTAGAAATTGCGTAGTGCAGTCCTAAGCCTGCAATCATTTCTAGCTAGAATTGCGCATTGCATAATCCCAATAATCAGCAGTCAACCTTGATTGCGCATTGCATAATCCCAATAGTTAGCAGTCAGCCTGGATTGCACATTGCACAAATCCAACACCTAGTATTGCTTCCCAGATAGCCCAAACTTCCTTTTACGTAGTTTTGGCAGCCAGCCACGCAGCCTCCAAGAAGAAATTACGCAATATTTGCCTATCATTCCCCAGGTATGTGTTAAGTCATTCCCTGAATTTGCTTTGGTTTTCGCTGACATATTTCTTGCCATGCATGTTGCTTTGTCTCCAGATATTTTAGGTGTTCATCTACCTCTTAGTAGTACGAGATCAATGGCATCCAAGAGAGTAAGATCAAAGGACATTGACGGAAGTGCAACTGGAGTAACAATTGATCAGGTGTCCACATGTCTACCGATCTATGAAGATGCAAGTTGTTTCTAGACAAGGACATCAAGCTGAAATGGAAAGAGGTCAATGAAGAATTTGCAGGAACTTTTGTGGAAGACCTCGAAGATCGTCAAGTGTATGTGAACATTCACAAGTTTGTCTTGTGCCGGATTGCATGCAGATACCCTGCATTCCCATGCATGGACATGATACACTAGATCGTCTCACACATTGATCCCAAGACAATGCCTTTAATCAGTGTCAGCGGGATGAAGCTCGCCACCTTCTGGGCACAGGATTATGATGAGATGTATCAGATGTTGAAGCCTGTGACTATCATGGACACTCCTTTCAGCTTACCCAACAACAATGCCAACTCCAGAGACATTCTAAAGAACTGGGTAAAGGAGCCAGCTAGATTCAGGATGACACCCAACTAGATCTATAAGACGAAGACACTACAAAAGGTATAGCAATACTTGGTAACATTTGCATGTCAACTATGTGGCCAAGAAAGCACGGAAACCTTCCCACATAGTTGGGTGATCGCGTTGGACCAACTGGCCAGAGAGGGTAAACCATGTAACTGGTATGACATGTTGGCTCATTAGCTAAAGGAACAGGTAATGAAGGCCTGATAGTCACTCAGAGGTATGCAAGCAGAGATCTACATGTCCACCTACATCTTAGATGCAATCTGTGCCTGATAGGACTTCCCGGGCTTGGAGTGGGCACGGTCATCGACGGAGAGTGTTGTGAACACATATTGTAATTTGTTGTCCGAATACACCTTTAGAGGAGTAATCACACGGCTCTTCGATCCTTTTGTCACCCTAGTTTACAAGATGATATTTGAACATGATCCACCTTGCATGTCGAATGAAGCAATGGAGGCACTGATAGATATTGCTGATTGGTATGCCTCACCGTTCAACACCTTCATACGAATGTTCAACACGAATAAGCCTCTGCATGTTCTACCAAATTTTTCCTTGGACATACTCATCATGCAGGAAGTAGCATATCACATCTCGACATGATTGATAGTTAGAATGCACCGGAAGAAGAAGGCACCTTGGCCCGCTCTTTCATTGTGGATTGGGTTATTTGAGATACGGAGTTTCAAGAAAGTAGATGTTGAAGCAGAAAATATGAAGAAGTATCCATTCGACCTCTGAAGTTACAATTCGTATGACCCACATTGTATTGTGAAAGATCACTACATGAGAGTACAGTTAAACTGGATCCACGGGGCATGTCATTGGGCAGAGAAGGACCCATGGAGATATTGCTACAATTTCTCCAAACCCAATGAACAGGTCAGCTTCACGGTGGAGTGGTTAGCGAAGCAACATGAAGCATCATCCTGGAGAGCACCAGCACCAACAACAGTAGCAGCAAAGGCAAGCATACCAATGCATGACAATGGCAAGAGGAAGATTGTCGATCGCATGGAGGAAGAGCAAAGATACAAGTTCTGAGTAGATCCACTTGTGGAGAAAGTAGCTATGGCTATAGAGGTGAAGAGGCAATAACGCAAAAAGCAAATCGCACAAAGGAAGAGGGATAAAAGAAGAATGGAAGAAGCAGAGAAGGAGTTGCATGAGTTGAAGGAGCAACTCCGGAAGGAACAAGAATTGCACAAATAGGAGAGGGAAGCACAACAAAAACATGTACAACAAGGGGCACAACATGTGAAAACAGATGAGAAAATGCCCGTACAGGTAGTGGATTCATCAGAACAACTGACATTGGGCAGACAGGGTGAACCATCACAGGAGCAGGACTTCGCTCATGAGATAGAGCAAGAACATCAACAATTGGATACGGATATGGAGCAACATGAATTGGAACAGGACATCGACCTTATGCCTCACCACCAAGAGGTCGACTTACCTACTTCACCACATCCAGATGATGAGAAAGTCTCAAGTGACCAAGGAGGCAATGAGATTCTTAGAGATCATCTGGAAGGAGAGATGCACAACATGTCATTCGATGAATCTCAACATAGAGTTGTGTAGCTCATAGAGTATCGACTCCAGATGATCATGCATCTCCTGCGCAAGTTGAGGAATGAGTGATCATGTCTGATGTGCACAAACATTCAACAACCTTGGCCGATGAAACTAGAGTGTATGCTGAAACCACTAGCTCAAGTGTTCTCTTTCTGGTAGCTGAAAATGAGCGAATGGCTAAAGAACTTCAGATGGCCAAGCAAGGATGAGAGTTGGTGACAGCATCTGGCCCAACTGAACTGAAGAAGGCAATACTAGATGAAGTATTTTCACTTGACAAAGTTATGCGAGTGTTGTACTCCAATTTTGGAAACGTGCATAAAGCAATCGTCCATCTCAACATATGGCAACAACGATGTGCTAGAAGAGCACATACCTTAATGAACTTGCATTTTGTTGTTGATTACATGCAAACATGGATGATGAGATATAAGGGAGCCATGCTTCACTTGCCTAAGATGATGAAGGCCAGTGCAGTCGAGCTGAAGGTACGTATTCGGAGTCAGATCCAAAAATATGAAGAGCTCCCGCAGCTCATCACTAGTATACAGGCTTCCCATGCACGTGTGTTCAAGAGTGTGGATGTTTTGGTGCGCACACATCTGATCCCATCTATTGGGACTCTCACCCAGGTGAAGACAAAGACATAAGTCCAACTAGATCTTGACTCGTACTTTGACGAGTTGATGCACATTGCTATTAGCCTAGACTTGCACATCAATGTAGACACCATGCACAAGTATGTTGCTAGTCCAACCACATTGAAGACAATGATGCACATGCTTACAGATGAGTTGGATAGAGGAGCTCGAGCAATGTACCTAGATGCTATGGAGGCAAGAGTCAGGTTCTAGAAAGATGTCACCTTGGAGCACACGGACACCATCGTGGACTACCAATCTTGGTATCAGTATGTTACTGTTGATTAGTGTGAGGATGTTGAGAAGTTGGACTTCCATGCTTGTCTAAGTCATAGTGATGTCTAGCATGGCTTGCTCAAGCCATTTCTCTCACATGGATACATGTGCATTGTAATGTAATGTCTTGTCAAGTGTAAGCCAAGTTGTGATAGTTGGATGTAACAGTCATAAAGTGGATGAAGAGTCATGAGGGTAGTTGAACAGTCACAAAGGGGAATGTCAAGGGCCATCCTACCCTATGCTATAAATAGTCCCTCATAACTCATTGTATAGACTTTTGGTTAGCCAAGCTTCCGATAAGACTATCTTGGAGAGATCTTGGATAGTATTGTAACGAGCCTTGGCTTCTCCACTGCACAAGGCTAGTACATCTCTTTGGAGGAGTAGGCGGTTGTTGTTGTAACGTTCTGCTATCGGAACTAGTGGTTGGACATGGATGTATTGTATGACTGGAACTTACACTTCTTAATATAACAAGAGCCAACATGTTTCATGCACATGTTGTATTGTATTCTATGCTATCTGGTTTACTCTAAATGATATATGTATTGGTTTGCTTACACAAGTATGCATAACTATATGTGTATGTATGTATGAATCTTTATGAAATGTGCTGATGGTTTAACCATCACTTTGGATTGCTTGCTAAGTAGCCTTCCATATTGTGATGTATATTTGCTCGTATGTTCCCTTCTTAACTGCATGCTATCACAGGTTTCCAAGGGGTGCACTCATCTCAACCCCAATGTGTTAGAACCTCGCATGCACCTTCCTTGGCTCACTACAGCTGTCACACCCTTGCTACCAACAGAGTTATCTTACTTTCCTTTGTGCGAAATCGTGGTCAAGGCATTACCATACGACCCACTATTGGGACTCCTACACCAAACAGTCTGAGGTCTAATTGGGACTTCTTACCGGGGATTTTCCCTGACATGTTGGTGGGTCCAGCACCATCAACAACATCCTTATGGCCTCTAGTCTGGTTACTAGAGAAAAAGTCTCATTAAAGTCAATTCCTTCAATTTGAATGTATCCCTTACACACCAATGTTTCTTTCTTTATAATGACTTGTCCATGTTCATTCATGTTGCTCTTGAATACCCACTTGGTTCCTAAGACATGTTTATTCTTTGGACATGGTACAAGTTCCCATGCTCGATTCTTTTCGATTTGGTTCATCTCCTCTTCTATTACTTTTATCCAATGTGGGTCTTCACTTGTTTGAGTAAAGTTCTTTGGTTCTGTTGTATCTCATTTTACTTTTATATGTATGTAGAAGAGATGTGTAAATATGTATTAGTTATAATAATAGTAATAATAATAAAAGAAAAAGAAAGCAA
Organism: Pinus taeda; assembly: GCA_000404065.3. NCBI lineage: Eukaryota > Viridiplantae > Streptophyta > Pinopsida > Pinales > Pinaceae > Pinus > Pinus taeda. The sequence continues at coordinate 294,456 of APFE031315790.1, read as the reverse complement.
GACAAGCATTTTATGTTATGATTGATTAAGATGCTTGAATCAAGTTTTGCGCAAGTATTAAGGGAAAAAGGTGGGGCCCAAAGTCAACGTCACTGCGTCAGAGTTCAAAGGTCAGGAAAATTTGTAGGCGCGATGAAATAAAGGAGTGGGGCCCGTGGGATGGAGAAAACCTGAAAACACTACAAGCCTGATGATTAGCTCACCTCATCCCCCCGTATGAATTTCAACACATAATTAGATCAACAAATCTATGACAGAGGATGGTTGCAGGGGCAATCCATCGAGTTTCTCCCCTACTGGAGCCTGCCCCGGTATGATGTTAGTAGGAGAACGTGTTTTGTCAGCAAGCGAGCGAGTATTTGTCTGTTAAACATTTTCCGTTGCACTCTCACCATTTTTCCTCTGCCACCTCATCCTCCACGTTAGCCATCATTTCATCCATTATGTCGCCAAATCGTTTTTCTCAACTCTTTCAAAATTACCATTAATGCTATTTACCTACCTGTTACTCTGTTTTCCATAAAATCCCATTTTCTCCACATTTTCCTCACTGTTGCTTTTGTTCTCACTATAAAATTTGGACTGTACCAGTTGCAAAATGAGTTGTCATCACTAGCCACTGTTTCGACAATTACACAGAGTCTCACCATTCAGAATTTGGGAAAATGTCAAAGAAATCCACTATTGCAGGTTCTACCTTCCATATTCCTTTGATGGACACTGAAAGATATATTTTTGACCCAGTTTGTACCATGAATTATATAGAAATTTATCATAAAATTTTGTTGAACCAAGATGAATCCCATGTCTATGCTGTTGTTACTAGGTATGATGTCCTAGCTTCCATGATTCCTCAGACCTATATCTTCCCTGAGTTTATAAATTGGCTTGTCTCTGCCCTATACCCTAAAAAATGTTTTGTTATGAATAAATTAGGGGAAAATGTTTTTCAAGTGACAACCTTCTTAATTCAACAAGATTTATGCTTTCCATCTACAAATTCTTACACTACATTCTCAAAAGAAACTCCGTTTTCAGCTTTCCAAGACATATCTACTTGTAATTATGCTCAACTCAGTTTCTTTTTAATGACTACTGGAAAAAATTGCCTGTGGAGCCTTCTCATTTTCCTCTAGATACTTTTATTGAAGAAGTTAGACATGTGCTACAAATTTTGGCCAAAATCTTAGGAAAGGAAGATACAAACACTATGGATAAGGCCATTTAGGAATGTTTAGTTTGATGATGAACCCATAAATAATTTTTGATATACCTTCTTTCTACGAAAAGATGATAAATTCTCAATTAATAGATATTCCTCTCACTAGTTGCTTTAGATTTCCATCTCTTGTTACACATCTCTTTTTGTATACCCGTGAGGAAAGTTTCATGCATTTAGGGCTGAATAACACAAACCCTCATAAAAACAAGAATTCAATGGTATTGTGGACTAATGTGACAATAAGCACTGGAAATGGACAAGGATTAATGTATTTTGCTTCTTCTTTCCTATCAATTGTTTATTCAATTTTGAATAGTTCTCCTCCACCTTTTTTTTACCAATGGCCCAGTCTATAATTCAACTTAGTAAATATGTTAAAGTTGGTGATTGGTTTCAATTTGAAGATTATTCAGAGATAAGATTATATGGAGAAAAATTTTCCCTTTTCAAACTTCCAGTTTTTAAACCTATGAGGTTGTTTGCATTGCAATTCATTAGGAAAAGCTTGAATGTAGATCAAATACACTTTGTGCCAACAAATAAGGGGTATTTGTTTAAATTTCCAAAGACAGTGGGACCTTTCAATGTAAACCACATACAAGCTGCATGAGAAGTACAAGAATGACTTGAGGAGATGGATTTACAGCTGGGGGGAAAATGGGCATATGACCCACATCACATTATTTCAAATAGGAGGGTAGAAAATGATTATGCTCCCTTTATTCATGAAGCTAGATCAGAAATGGAGAAATTGGCCAATGGAGGCTAATCTAACTTATCAGGAGGTATGGAAATTGACACTCCTCATTAGAGTGAGAATAATTTGAAAAGAAGCACTGAGGATGCCATTTACTTAAAAGAGGAAATAGACAAAATCTCAAAGAAGGCTAAACTATTTGAAGGTGGTAGTTCATCATCATTTCAACTGCAATTAGAAGAGATTGTTTGTACACCTTCTTCTCCTATTCAAGAAGAAATTAACTAGAGTTCAATGTCCATGATTAAAAAAATATATTCACAAATTGAGGAAAGAAACATGAAGGTCAAAGAAAATATGGAGTCTCAGGTAGAGGCATAATTTGTTTCAGATGATCAAACCAGACTACTTTCAGCTATGGATCTAGAGAGAAATCAGCTTAAACTAGCTTTCTCTCATCCTTCTGCACTAAGTGTATCTTCTTCTTCTTGTTTCAATACTATCAACTTGACAATGGATGCTAGGGAAATTCCTTTGCTTGACAAAATCAATCTACATAGGAAAATTAGGGAATTAATTTACAATGATTTGAAGAAAACCTCCTTGGCTTCAAGTAGAGAAGAAACTTTATTGGAAAATGTGGTGAGTCAATTAAATTTGGAAAGGCTAATTCAAGAGCATTAGTCACTCACAATGAAGAGTTGAAGAAGATGATCATTAAAATTGGGGTGAATCCAAAAAACAAAAGTATTGTTCAGAAGTTGTTGCAGGGAGAAGAAACAAAGGTTCAGGTATTTTGGAAAAAATTGAAGATGGCTACAATAGAACACACAATCACACCAGAAGTGGCACAGGTAGAAAATGAGAAAGAAGATTTCATTGAGGAGTTGATTAAAATAAATGATGAAATTGCTAAGTTGAAAGAAATAAACATTGTTTTGCAACTGAAGATTGACTCATATGTTTGCACTATTGTAATACCAGCTGATTCGAAAGACCCAACTGATAAATAGGCCAGAGTCATGACTGAAATGAAGTTTTCAGAGAATGAAATGAAAAAAGCACAGAGGGACTATGAGACTGCATTGAAATTCATAAGGCTAATGAAAAAGAAATAGCCATGTCTAAGGAGAATGCATAAAAATACAAAAATGACTTTCAAGTTGCTTCCCAGGAAATCAAAGAATTAAAAGATAAGATGAAGGGAAACATGTCCCTTATTCAGGCCAGAGAGATTCTATGGAATGGCGTCATTCATACTGTTAGAGACATCTAGGAATAATTGTTCATAGTAGAAGAATAAAATATCATCATCAGAGACTCAGAAAATTTGATTGTTGCAAATAAGAAGAAGTTACAACAAAGAGCTCAGTTTGCAAAGAAAATGATAGATTTCCATAATTCATGATCTTCTCAGCAATTAATGGATTTAGGAGTTGAATATAGAAATAAATATGTATTAGAAATAAAAAAAATGATTGTAAAAAATTTCCACAGGAAAACAACGGAGACAAAATTAGCAGAGGTAAAAGAAGCTGTAATGAAATTCAACACTGATTTTGATCACAGAACAAGAGTAGTTTTGCCTTCATGCTAGGACCAGCAAGGTAATTTTTTACTTTGGGAGACTTATGAGACTCTGCTGGTGGAGGCAAAAAGAAAAATTGGATCAACTCATGAAATTATAATAGTATTGAAAGGAACAACTATTGTCAACTACTCGTAGAGGGATTTTCGGTTGTTATGGTTGGTGAGAACTCTTTTTGTGGACAAGCCAATATATATTAGAATTACAAATTTCAAGAAGGCACACTGAAAGTTTGACAAAAGTCCCAGTCCTAATATAAGCATATGGAGAAACCGTAGGGAATTGATAAAGACCTTCATCCACAACTCAATCTCAAAGCACCAAATAAAACAATGCCACCTGTCATTCAAAATCATGTCATTCATTTTTGGATCATATATTAATATTGTAGAGATTGACCTTATATATTATATATATATATAATATATATATATAATATATATATATATATATATATATAATATATATAGATATATATTAAAACTAAAATACAACCATAAGAAACTAGCATTGGGAACTCAAAAATTATTAAGCACTATATAAAACATCCCTGAATTTCACTGCACTGAACATATCATCTATTTTACATGTTATTAACTAAAGCCATAATGAGTTCATATAGAAGAATGTTATAATAACATAGGTACCATTCACCAGGAGACGAGATTCAATCTTGACTAGCCGCTACTTGCATTCCTTTGTTGTTGGTCCCTCCAAGTGTGCATGTTGACGTGTTTAATCTGAATGCAGTGACCCACCGATTGACCTCATAGCCTACTCCTTGGGTACTCTCCTTTCCCACGGACCACCGAGCTGCAATAGGGTTGTACAATGGAGGAAATGTATTAGCTGGTAGAGGAGAGCACTATTTGGCTCAAGAGTCCCCTCTCTAAAGTCCCCTACTTCACCAAACTCACTATAGCTCATAGTCACTACTCTGACATAGTCTCATCCATCCAATAATAGGGTAAAAGAAAAGTCCTTTCTCCCATGGTCTGCCCCTTGTTTTATAAGAGTCTTCATAGGTGACACTTGGAATTTCATGCATAATTAATTATTTTTGCTAATCCAATAGTTTGATTATTCACCCACCCATATGTCACTCTCTCACCAAGGATCTCCAAAATTATTGACTTAAATTTTAATTTAGAATTATATTTTTCCTCTCCCCAATGAGACTTCCTAGTTCTTCTCCTAGTTGTCTCTTGATCCTCATTTTCTACTCCTTAGATTGTATTCATTACTAAATTCAATTGATAAGTTACATATTTGATCCCCTAACTACTCCCTAATTTAACTTAATTTTCCTCTATATTCTTATGTTGGTTGTTGCCACATGGAGGTTCTCTTAATTTCTCTAAAATTTAATTTATTAATGTTATTTTAATTCACCACCCTCTTCTCTTAATTAGGTTTAACTTTATTAGGATTAATATTTATACTTACATTTATGCCCCTCTTTCCCCCTTTTACCTAATTAAGTTACTTAAGTATATTATCTACCTAATATTTTCCAACATGGGAAGGGTAGAGTTTTCAAAGTAAAATATTTTATTTCTTCCTATGATCCCCTTAACCCAAATTTTATTCTTGATTTAATTTCCTTGGTTCTTACACCAATTACCGCTTCATGTGAATTTACAGGATTTTCATATCTTGATTATATTTATTAATTTAATTATTTATTTTAATGATCCCAAGGGTGCCAACTTGGTCGTGCCCTTCAAGAACTTCCCTTGAAGTTCCAAGGGTGCCACACCTAACATTTTATTTGTGATGCCAAGGGTGCCAAGTTGGTCATGCCCTTCAAGTAATTACTTGGAAGTTCCAAGGGTACCATGCCACTTGCCCTTCAAGCATCCACTGGCCATGACGGGAAATTATAGGTGCAACGACACAGGCCACTATTTTATCTTATGTTGCTTGCCATAGTGAGACTAATGGTGTGGGGGATCAAGGAATCCACCTTGATGCATGCCCCCCCAGTGAAATCCTTATGAATGACCCAAATTTGGGACATGCCCTCACGGCATCATGATCTTCAAGGCGAACGTGTTTCAACCTTTCCAACCCAAGTCACGACAAGAGTGTTAGTGGGTGCAATTAGGGACACTGTCCCACCCCTTCCATGCAGTTCCATCCAATTTTACAACCCCATCACCCATATGTGAGTCATTTAGACAAGCAACTAATTTGTGCTTGCAACCACTAAAATATCATCAGAATGTATATATACATATATAGCAAGTTTCAAAATTGACTTAGAATTTCAAAGACAAAATATTAATTTTCATCAAACCAGGTATCATCAACTCATCATATGTGAGTGCCTTTGGTGGTTTTCTGCCATACTCAATAACCGTTAGTAGAAAAGTTTCTTATTGTTAGTCATTTCCATAATAGCATCATCAACATCACCTAGTCATTCACATCATTGTTTATTGTGAACCAAAACTAACGTAAGTAGCTAACATAGGGGACACATCCATAATGGTTATCATCATCATAACATCAATGGAACATACATATCCATCAAAGCAATCATTATCGTAACATCAATAGAAAACATACCTATCCATCAAAGTTATCATCCTCATGATATCAATAGAGAGCATTCATATCCTTTACTGCTATTATCATCATAATTTCAAATAGAGAACAAACATAAGAATTTATGCTACAATTATCATAATATCAATAAAGAACATGCATAACCATTAATGCTACAATCATCACAATACCAATAGAGAACATACATAACCATTAATCCTATCATCGTCATAATATCAATGGAGAACATACATAAACATCACAACCACTAATAATAGAGTCATGTGTCGAGATCCTCAACCTGACGTCCTCAAAGAAGAAAGTGCGGGCCTTAGGGCTAAATAAATGTTAATGTCATATCACTGTCAGTAAACTAGAGTGGGGCACTACAAATATTTTATTTTTCATGATGTAAAGTTTGAAAGAACTATTAGTTTAAAGTAGTTTAGGAAGTTATGTAGTTTTGGGTAGTTGAGAGTTTTCTAACTGTTTTTTTAAATTTTGTATAAATATTGTCCAGAAAGAAAAATGAGGGTTCTGAGTTCTGGACCTTAGAAGCATAAAACACTTGTATCTTTTCATAATTACATGGAATGGAATAAAGGAGTTTGAAGTGATTCCACTCACCTGGTGAGTACAAATGTTTTTCCCTATTGTTTCATTTAATGTATTCTTCATAGTAAAGAGTAATGAGGTTGTTGGTCTTTAACATTGCAGTTCTGAAGACCAATTTTCATTGATTTAAAGTTAAAATCCCTTAATGACATGCTCCTCTTTCCTATACACCATTTTCTATTAATTACACTTTTATTCTAAGGTCGAAAATAGAGATTCTGCATTAAGCAGACTATGTTGGAAACTTTCCACTATCATTCTGTCTTTTCTTTCATTAAAATTGTAATCAGCATCAGAAGGCCACTTCAAAGAAATTATTTATTTCCATTAAAGATTAATAAGCATTTCCTTTAAACAATAATCTCTAGGGTTTGAACAATGGGACAACCAATTCATCTTTTCATTGTTTTGAATAAATGTCTTGGGCACTAACCTCTCCTTAGTTGGAGGTTGTCATCCAAGGTACAACATTTTTTGGTGCCATTGCTGGGGAACGAAGACACGAAGCTATTTTTCCCAGGGTTTTCTACTTTTAGTCATTTCTTTGTCTAGTGAGAAAAGAAAGTGCTTAGGCTGAGTTTGTAACCAACAAATCAATCCTAGCTCCAAAAAGACCCCATATGAGGTCTGATACCTCACAACAGAAAGCTCCAATCCCCTCTAGCCTAGAAAAATTAATTTCTCAAAAAGTTTGGAAGCCTAAATCTCCAGTTACTCCAAAACCTACTATGTCTGCGGTTGGTTCAAGTTCTACTTCCGAATTATTCAATACTTCACATTCAGAGCCAATCGTGAAAAATATTGATTTTTCTCAAGAAAGTATATCTTCTTTTTAAAATACTTTTGCTAAACCTATATTAGAAGGAGAATCATTTGAGTCAATTCCTTTCTCCTTTCCAGAAATTGAAGAAATTAAAACAATTGATTTTTTAGTTCCAAATCAAATTGTTTCAACTATCAATCAACCTGTTCCTATTTATGTTATTCCACCTTAGTCCTTTGTGTTTCAAGCATGAAGTTTCTTTTTTCTTCTTTCTAATTTAAATATGGCTGTCCCAATTTTCCTTCTGAACATATATGCACCTCTAAACCTAGCTCATCCAATGAATGCAATGCCCCAAGATTATTTAAAATTATTGCCCAGATTTACAGGGGAGGACGAAGTAACAATAGAAAAGTATATTACTTCATTCTGTGCATTTGCTGAGAATCTGAATGTTGTAATGAGACTATTTTTTCAATCACTCGATGGGGAAGCAAGGAAGTGGTTTAAAACACTTCCTTCCAATTCTATTAATACTTTGGAAGAGTTAGAAAATGTTTTTACACAGAGATGGGGTGAAAAGAAAGATCATGGTTATTTCTTAACTGAATTCAATGCAATAAAAAGAAAACCCAAAGAGGAAGTGAGTTAATTCATTAAGATATTTAATAAACTATATAACAGTTTTCCACAAGAAATTAAGCCACCTTTCGCAGGAGAAAAAGTAGTATTTGCAGGGGCATTTGATTCTGATTTTGGTTTCACTTTAAGGGAGAGAAGATCTCCTACCTTGGACCAAATACAGTCCGACGCACTAGAGATCAAAGCTAATTTGTCTGCTGTAAGGAAAATTAAGCTAAAGGAACAAGGTCAAGACAAAGGCAAGGGAATATAAGAAGAAATAAAGGCTTCTAGTCAGCCAAAATATGTTCATGAGCAGAAGCTTAATGAAATGACTAAGGTCATTAAAACTATGTCTAACAAGTTGGTGAAAATGGAATTAGAGAGAAAAAATGCACTAAGACAGTTTCAACAAGGTCAAAATAGAAATTTCAATCCTCAATTTAGGAGCCAACCACTGTAAATTATGTAGAGAGAAATAGAATATCAATATCAAATATAAACACCTTTGTACATCGAGGATGGAACAGAGGAAGCAATGGAGGAATCTCTTAAAGAACAGGAAAATCAAATTTCTAAATTATGTGATGAAGTAGAAGAAGAGCTTATAAAACATGATTTTAACTTAGATTTTCATGTCTCTCTAGATGAAGAATAAATCGAAGAATATTACAAGAATTTTACATATTTTATGCAAGCAGAGTTGCATAAAAAATATGATCTTCGGTCTAGGAGAAGATCAAGATTCCCAAATAGTGCAGAGGAGAAAAAAGATCATATAGTACAACAACAGTCTCTAGGATAGGTTGAGAAAGGAAAGCAACAAGTTGATACAATCCCAAATATTACACTTCAGCAAGGAGAGAGTTCCAACAATAAACAAAATTCAGGTATGTTACATAAATCCGTTCAATCACCCATTGTCAGTTCATAGAAGATTTCTAGTTAGAACTGAAATGAGGAGGAGCAATTAAAAACAATAAAAGTAAGTCATTCTTTTGATTTAATCAAAGAATTCTATAAGCTTAAGGCTCTAATGCCTTTAACACAACTAATAAAGGCTCTTAGACATAAGAAACAAGTTTCTAACTTTATAAATCTTTCTCAAGATAGTCATTCAATAGATGCAGTAAATTTGCAGGAGGAGAGACCAATAGTGATGTTTGGTCCTCATGTAGAAGAGAAAGATACCTCTACACCTCCTTTCTATATTTCTCTGCTTATGCATACATTTATACTTCATAATTGCATGTTAGGTTCAAGAGCATCACATAATTTAATGCCATTGTCATTCATGAAAAAATTGAATTTGCAGATCACAAAGCCCTATAACGACCTATATTATTTTAATTCAAAGAAGGTCAAATGTCTGGGATTGATCGAATATTTGGTGGTATCAATGGCTCAAATTCTTGCTAGGATCATTATAATGGACATGGTTGTTGCAGATGTTCCAGCCTGTTTTGGAATGTTGTTCTCAAGATCTTGGGGAGCCAAACTGGATGAGTCCTTAAAATGGTTTTTACTTATGCTATTATTCGATTTTTTGGAGGAGAAGAAAGGAGATTGTATAGAGAGACCAAGTTCATGAAAACTATCACTAAGGAGGGTTCGAGTAATTATCCTATTTATAGTCAGGAAAAGGATGACTTTTCCTGTTTTATGTTGCAAGAGTCACCAAAAATTGCCGAAGATAAAAAAGTGCAGCTCCCTTTAGCAATTAAGAGCAAGGATCTAATAGTCAGTGGAGTCTGAAAATTATATTTTGATGTTTCTTATTCAAAAGAAATGAATGGAGTAGAATTTCTTCTACTTTCTCCTAAAGGTCATATTATTCCCTTATCTTATAAACTAGAATTTGACTCTACAAATAATGTTATTGAATATGAAGCTTTCATTCTTGGTTTACAATTAGAAAAGAATCCCCCCATATAAGTGATAACAAGCAAATAATACATGCAACAAATTACAAAAACGAAATATTCAGCAAACACCCATATAAAAGCTACAAATGGAGAACTTCTGAGCCATTTTATTATATTTCTGCAAGTCCAATACAATGGATAATGGAATGGTTCACCTAGGCTTGTATCAAAGGACGAGTAGGACCAAACCCAGGTAGGAAAATGGTTGAGATGAAGGCTGCCTAGCTGTTGCACCAATCTGCACTGCACTACCTAGAAAACTACTACTCTGCTGAAGTTCGAATGGCTGTAAGGTGCACTAAAACTCTCCAGAAATTTATATGCTTTTAACACTTGACTCCTTGGCCTAAACCCAGGAAAAACTAGAAGGGATTTTAGCTGGTCTGGACTTCTGATTTTAGACCCCCTTGGAGCCTCACCTCAGCTCTAGCTGACAATTTCGACCTGCTGGAAATTGCATGTAAATCCACCTGAAAACTCCTCCAAAATGTTGGGTTCACCCATGCTATACAATCCTTGATTCCCAGATGATCTCTTGGCCCAACTCAGCTGCTCCCAAGTACCACAAAACTCTACTTGTGGGGCCTCTGCACTGTCCCTCGACCCAACAATTCGAATTGTTGGAATGATAGTTTAGTTGGCTGAAAGCTTCAACAAAAATGCTTATCCAATGTTGTTACCTCAACTATCTGACCTTCCGACAAGCTATGTGATCCTTGCTGGTCCAAAACTCCCTCTGCGTGATTCCTGGCTGCCTAGAAATATGCACTCCCTTCTCTGTGCTAGTTGCTAATGTGTGTCACTTCCCTAGAACTCCTGAAAAATCCTGTAGAACATCCTCCCTAGGGCAGGCATAGATGGTCCCCCGAAGTAGAGGTTGAATCTCCTGTGCGAGAGACTCGTGGCTAAACAGATGTTAGACTCGTAAACAACAGAGTGAAAATATGTGTGTTTGTTTGCAAATGTCAAATATGTATGGATGAAATCCCAAAATGAGAGATGCTCCCTCCTTATAACTCCTTGGGCCTCCCTTGCCTAATGTGGGCCCTTCCATCCACCTATTCGACTTTCCCTCCAAGCTATTTAAATGGGCCAATTCAAATTCCCATGTGGGTGGCCCTGACATTCCACTAGCAACCAAATTAAGTCGAATTGCCTCCTAAATCCCTAAATATAAAATGATGGGTTTTCTTCCTTATCCAAAATTATGCAAAATTGTGTAGCAACACCCTGTTAAAAATGTGTTTGAGAAGGGACATGAAAGTCCTCCCCTCCAAAATTTTGCTTGCCCTCAAGCAACCTCAAATATGGGTGCTCCAAAATGTGCTCGCCCTCCCAAGTGGCATCCTCATTCACCAAGCTCCTTCAATGCACCAAAAATCGCTTGTCCTCAAGCAATGCCCGAGAAAGCATCCTCTCTAACTGTTTCTCCCCACTATCACTACAAAATGTGATAGGGTCCTAGATGTGCCAGTAGATCATGCCTAACCTCTGCACTGTCCTGATATGAAATAATCCTTCAATACTAGGATCCTAGGCAATCCTATCCAACATGAAGCTCCCCTCACTCCACTCACTATCCTACCCGGTGAAAGTACCGGAAGTCCCCTACTCCATCAGTGACTCGCTAAAGACTAATGGAAGATTTGTATGATCTCCCCCTACAGTAGCCGACACATCCCTAAAGGTTATCGAGCTGTGAAGAGCTGTGATGCCCTAGTTCCCTGCTAGTCCCAGAGTGGTGCCACCATGCTGTCATACTCCCCATTGTGCGAAATTAGTATCCTCCTCTCTTGGAACTCGATGGTGGAATACTGAAAGAAGTGAGACACATCATGCCTAGGTATCTCCATGGCACCAAGGCCTAACCATCCAAATCTAACTCCGAACCTGTGCAACAACAAATAATGTCTACCTCCCCATATGATGAACCCTCTGTGAACCCCCATGTGTCATCCCAAGAGTGAACTATATCACTCTCTACCATGACTCCGCTCATCACGAGTGATCTATGTATCAACTAAATCCCCGCATCCCATAGTGAAACCTACTGCGACATAACCTTGTCAACCGATGAAATCCCTCTTGACCTCGTCTCTAGTCCCTGCATGTGATCACTATATAGGCTCCATATATCGTGGGCTAATCTGATGCATGCTAATCTTCCCTATGCCTGCCTCTATGTAGTACTGATGATCGCTGGAAGCCACATGTGCCAAGGAGCTACCCCCTGAATGCGACCAAAATATGGGTATCAGATACTCGTAATCGACTCAGGGTATGTGGATCCTTCCTGTCCCTGCCAACCATCTCCCCTGGGTCTGCCATCCATTGTCTCGATAATGTGCCAATATAATGTTTGGAGCCTAGACACATACTGGGAAACTACCTCAGTCGTAACCACTATCCTCTTCTCATGCTCAGTCCCGACATTCCCTGAGAAAAGAGTGACACATGTCTCCCTCAAGACTAGCTCCCTAGACATAGGTTCGGTGATGAATGATATTCCACCCCTGCAGATGATCACCTCATTCCCAAACTATGGTTGTCAACTGATGCACCAATCCAATGCCACTGCTGAAAAGTCTCCCCCCTAGTGCACTGAGTGTCACCCAAATATCCCGGGTGAGCTCCTCATCCCCTGTAGCTCATGCCCTAAGTACAGGAAGTTGACAAAAAAATCGACTGCGCCCAGGAGGGATGTAGAAGATGGTCAAGCGTGCGAGTTGCAACATATACCATTAAGTATCGCTCATCTGTGTCCTCGTCGATCCTAGGTGAACTATGCCCAAAAGTATTCCCGATGTTTCCGTCCAAGGGTCTCCCTAGAGGTAAAACTCCAAGACCTTGCTATGTAGTACTATACACCCCTGCATACCACCGATCATACCAGCACTCCTCGACATGCCATTGTACACCGCGGCCTACCCTTGTACACTGCAGGATACCCTAAGCTATGATTATTCCATCTTGTACTGTCCTGTGTCCCACCTATGTCATTGTTCTTGTCACTCCCTGCATGTACTTAATGCGATGTGAGGCACTCCCACTCCACAGCGCAATCCAACATACTACGACACACCCCCATACATCTCCATGCCCATTTGCAGACCACTGCTCTATGCTAAATGCTCCTACCCATCCTTGAATGAGATGGCCTAAAGATGTGTCCATATGCATTAGCCCGCATCCAACCAATATCATCACCTCCACTATTGCATCACCATGCTCTCCAATGAGGGGATCTCCCCTCCAAGTCTTCCCTAAGGGATCCAAGAAGTGAACCTCCCCAGGTGTCAACAACGATGCCACCATTGCTTTGCTCCTCTGTGTCTCACACAAATGCGAAGAATCCCTAGCTCCATACAAGGCACTGTCTGGTGGCCTTCCAATGCCACCTCCTCTGATAAACTCCTACTAGAGTATGTTGATCATCTTGAGATCTCATGTACAATTGTTATACCAAGGCACCCTAGGGGGTCTGCCCAAAAACTAGCTGGCCACTGATGCTGACCGAAACTCTCCTAGCAGAGGTGCACATTCGATTGATAGGTCAATTATACCCTTTGGGTCGTAGTCAACTAGTATACCTGGGAAATGATAGGTGGTCCATCCCGAATCCCAATGCCAGTCAGGGCTTTCAACATCCCCAATGTCTAGAAACTCCTGTTGAGCTCCACCTAGGTCCACTGTCATCTCCATAGTCCACTCCACCGGGTACCAACTCAGAATCTCTCGCCACCCAACTCCAAGAGAGGGACCGAATGCATGAACTTTGGCACATAGAACACCCCCATCATGTGGGCATTGCACCTTGTGTATCTCGGGTCATCTTATCTCGCTATCCTGGTCAATACACACAATTTGACTAGGTAGCTCTATCTCCCTTTGTCCAATGGGCCAAGGTAACCTAACAAAGTTGCCAACCTCATCTATGTATGCTTGAAGAGGGTTGAACTCACGATCCGACGTACACTCTAGCTACACTAGTAGGGAATCCAACTGCTCCCCAATGTGAGTCAATTTGATGTGGACTCGGCAAAAACCACTCTCATGCCCTCCAGCTCCACGTTCTGCTGCAGAATCGCCTCTCGCACTAACGTGGCCTTCCTTTTTAATGCTAGAAGGTTAGCCTGAAATTGATGGAATTGTTGTGGGAATCTATCAACTGTTGTTACAGATCCATTTGAGAACATCAATCCCATCATCCAGATTAGTGTTTTAGGGCTCATCAAACCCTAATTTCAGTTGCTACATTCCCTAAAAAAGCCACCCCTTTGAATGCCTCATTCCCAGACAGTTTCATGACTTGAAGACATCCAGAAATAGCCTCTAGAGGGACCAATGCAGGTAGGCCCATGTAAAGGTGCGCTGCAAAGCAGTTAAGTCCATGCCAGGGTGCTCTGCAGAGCACTTAGGCTTCCATTTACTTGCGCTGGGCGAGTTTGAGTGAAATTCACATAGGGCTTGGGGAATATTCTTATCTTTTGGAGTCGTCGAGAAGGTTCCCTCACTTATCAACTCCTATGAGCTCGAAAATGGTTGAGGAATGAGTTAAGATGCATCCTATCGTCTCATCCCTTCCTCCATGGAACTAATTCTAAGTATGGAAGGCCATTCAATGCCACCATTTATGACAAAATCTCCTTCATGTTCCTATAAATTGACCACTCATCTAAGTGATCAGGGGCTGGATTATGTTGAATTATAAGGAGGTAATGTTGCTATGAGATTTGGCTTTGAAGTAAGTATTGTAATGCTACAAGTTTGTCATGATTTTTATGTGATGTGGATGAGATCCAAGCTGGAGGAATGGCTTTGAATCAGACACAAATGGTTGTAGTTCCTTCTTCTATTCAATAAAGTGTTTGAACCTTTCTCCCATATGTTTGTATTGTTTTATAATGCTTATATGTGTGAAATGTATTTGAATCCATTCACTTATATTCAATAGATATTTTGCTTTGATCGATTCTTTGTTTTCTATTGTGTTTACAGGTACTTCTCAAGTATATTAAGTATAGGAAGGAGTGACAGGATCGATACAAGGGAGACAAGAGGAAAGTGGAACTACAAATAGGTCTTCTCATCTTCTCATCTTATCTATTGCTTATAGGAAAATACTAAAACACTTTAAACTGTTGTTCTAGATATGGCTACTTATCTAGGGAATTAGTATTTATCCGTAGATACCAAATTCTCCAAAACAAATTGGCAACCATACTGGGGAAGATTCTCTTTCCTAGTAGCTTATCCACCTCCTAAGACATCCTTGCAGACCTTATTTGTGTTCATATATTGTAATTCAAATATTTTCATTGAAAATTTGGTCAAAACTGTGTCAAATTACCTCTTGAAATGGCTCACTATCACCCGCACAGGCTTGTGAGGGACATAGTGCACAGCAAAGAATGCCTGGCTTAGGAACAGTGCTTTGAAGTGCACTGTCTCCCATTCAGGGCTACACTGATCTTCCTAGGGTCAATTTCCCACCTTTGGAAAGTGTTTTTGCCAACTTTTCTCTATTTGTTTGTTCGCTGATTGATCAATGAATGTTATGTCTCAAACAACAAGTTTCTATCTCCTTGTCTAGCCCTACTTTGATTTGATTGATTAATGTTTTCTTTGTAATTATGGATCTATAGTCAAAGTTAGAATATATAGTTGATTAACCTTCGTTCGAAAGAAAGTGTTGTAAAGTCTTCTTTTCCTTCGAAACAAAATTGTCGTAAAAGTCTTCATTCTTATGAAAGATTGATTGATTGTATGTGCATATTTCCTTTTATTCATATTCACATTAAGGAAATTGAAAAGAAATACATGCATGTTGCATTGAAAAAGTTTGTGTGTGCTCATGGGAATAATGTAGGGAAATGCATTAGATTGTGCTCTTTGCTCTTTGATCGAAAGAAATCCGATTGCTCTATCCCTAAGTAGCAAGGATTTTCATCGTTAAATTGAATGGAAAGAATGCTTATCATGATAGTTGTATTCCTAGGAACTTCAGAATACATCACGTTGTGAACTTGAAAGGAAAATTCCTAAGCAAGATCAACTTAAAATTGACATCAATTTACCTAATGGAGCATTGTCATTAATGAAAACATTTAGTGGTTCTAGGCTAGAGACGTGTTCCAGCATTGTAAAACAAAGCAGCTGTTGCTAACTTGTCTACAATACATCTCGAGTGTGATACCTCATTCCACATATGTGAGTATATCGTAGCTCGTCTACGTACCTTTGAGTATATAGGGCGGTGTTACAATACGTAAAGTATATGGGAATGCTCTCACTGTGCGGTTTTGCATTAAACAACGCTTATACGAACTAGGCCTCCACGTACCTTCTGGTATATATGGGAGGACAACACTAGGT
Organism: Pinus taeda; assembly: GCA_000404065.3. Classification (NCBI taxonomy): domain Eukaryota; kingdom Viridiplantae; phylum Streptophyta; class Pinopsida; order Pinales; family Pinaceae; genus Pinus; species Pinus taeda. The sequence goes on along the minus strand of APFE031315790.1, from coordinate 278,100 downwards.
TTCTATCCATCCTTAGGTAACCGAGTCGGCTGCCTTGTACACTGTGATACACCGAACACAGAATTCGGGGAGATTGCTGATCAAGGTGGCTCCAGAGAGACACATAGGACAAAAAACACTCGAAAATCAAAGTGCTCTGAATGACTTCAACCTAAGATCAGATCGTAGATATCGTCATCCTGATTGTGGAAGTGTGAACGGTTTGTTAAACTAAGCTCGTATGCGAAAGATAGAGCTCTTCAAAGTTTGATATAACAGGGGAAAAGAGAGGCCCACAGTGTGCCACATGACATCCCAATAAGCACATGGGACCCACATGGCAGCCCATCAAACATTGACACTTGGCGTTCTTTCATTGGACTCCTAAATCTGCATAAGAGACAAAAATCATTTTCAAATATGGAAAATGGTTATTCATTTTAATATATAGTTATTAATATAACTATATAAAAACAATAAACCAAAATTATTATAAGGCCGACCGGCCACAACCTCTCGCCGACCAAATTCCAAATCGCAACAATAATATAATTGGGATCAATGGCCATAATCCCCACCGAACCCTCCGCACACATATATAACATAACCATATATTATTATGGGGTGGGCGCAGGCCATCGGTGGTGGACCTGGCTCACACCCCGAAGCCATGATACATATATCGCCTCGACACCTTTTATTGCATCGATATTATCGGCGCCAATTAGGCCCATCGCCGATATATATATCGGCAATACTCTGTGAATTGCACCGATATAGATGCCGACGATTGTGCCGATTGTCGATTATATATCGCCGATATGAATATTGACGAAACCACCATATATCGAGCCGATTAATACGCCAACCGCCAGGTCGATCGTTGATTTTAATGCGCCGATAATGAAGTAATGAGGGGTTTAAGGGGTGGGCCGTGCAATGTGGACCCGAACCCTCATTAATGTGTCATTTTGGTTTACAAAAGAAACTGTTGGTATTATTTTGGGAGGGGCAGGATTTGATCCCCCGACCTCTCCTCAACCATTTGCCTCTTTTACCAATGTGCCAACCACTTTCCCTTGGTAAATCTGCCGAAGGAATTTTATTCAAACATGCATTTTTACCTCTACATAGAGTTGGAGACAAAGGAGAGAGACTGTAGGCACGAATTTCGAAGCAGTGAGTTAATTAATATTTTAATGCAGGAACTATGAATTTTGCAGGAGGGCAAAATTTTCACTTTAACAGATTTTGACAAATTTTACATGGATTTTACACCTTTCATTGCCACGAGCGTAACGGTGTTGTCCATTTCTTCATCAGAGTTCTGAATTTTTCGGTCATTTCCAAAATGCATGTGGAACCATGATTTCAGCAAAAATAGGGAGCGGAACTATGAGCCATGAAATTTTCCCAAGGAGGTAAAATTTTGACATTTCAGAATATAGTCAAGTTTATACTTGTTGTTCATGGTTTTTTGTAGGGATTGCAATGCAAGATCAAATTCGCCATCTGAGTTGTAGATTTCCAGTGCATCCATGGAACAAAATCTTTGAGGAATCCCGGGGAATCTAGAAGATTCCTTGAGCACAGAATTCTCAACTTCTCAGAATTTGGATTTTGGATATTCGATTCAGCACTACTCATGCCACAAATCTGATGGTGTCTTCAGATTTCTTATTCTCTCATTTCTTTTTCTAGCCACTTTTCTAAGTGGTAGTGCAGATGTCCACATTCTTGTGCGAGCAACGATCTTCATACGATCGATGCCTTGAGATTGATAGTTCGAGTAGCTTTTGCAGTGTGACATCCACTTCCTCAGATGGCCCTTGGTTGTTAGGTATATGATTTTTTCATTTACTTCTTCTTTCTGCATTATGTTGCACAGACCCTTGATTGATGTTGATGTAGTATCTTGTTTATTAGATGTTGTCATGATTCCTATCTTGATTTGATGCGGAATCTTCTATGTAATGTACGTGTTGTCATAACTCATCATATTATGCTTTGAGATCCCTTGTTGTATGTTATTGGGAGATCCCTTTTGTGCCATGTTGGAAGGATGCATGTTTTTGGTGTCATACTTATATCAGTGTTTTGATTGAGAGTTCTGATTGTGGAACATCTCTTAGAACCACTCCTGCGTGAGGGAATTTTTCCTTGTATGATTGAGACATAATCTTTGTGTACATCACCATTATTGACAACACTTAGTGCAATGGCCTACACCATCTTGACACCAGGGCCTAGAGACATAGTCCCTCTTGGACGAACTCCGTTATCAACGCTTATGTTTTCATGTTCCTCTTATTTTCTGCATGTAGATGTATTCATTAATGTTCTTTTAAAATGAAATTTAACACATCACGAAAGTAAAAGGTCTTGGAAGGGTCCTTCGTCACACCCAGACCTGGATCAAGTGGTATCAGACCGGTCTTTACATGTATGTGAATTTTAGTGTGAACAATGGAACATGCAGTGACAAAGAATGAAAGAGCGATGTATGAGACCATGGTCAACATTTCCAAGAAAGTGGAAATCGTGTATCAAACTCTACAGAAAGAGATAGATGAAAAGAAGTGGTTGCAACTTTAGTTGCAAGCCACGGAAGAGGCCATGGAAGAATTGAAGCAAAACAAACATAATCTTCAAACAGAGAACGTTGAATTGAAGATGTATCTACATGAAGAGAAGGAGGAGAAACAAAGTTTGCTATGATAGTTGCAAGCAAAGGACAAGGTCTTGGAAAAGTTGTAGCGAGACCCATGTGAGGTAAAAAGTAGTTCTCCATCTTCATGTATGTTTCCTGATAATTATTTCGTTGTTTTCGAAAATCATACCACAGGAATTGGCTCCAAACTGTTAAAGAGAATGGGGTACGAAGGAAAAGGCTTGGGCATTAATGGCCAAGGAATTGTCAACCCCATCAAAGTAGATGAATTACCTCATCAGGTAGGACTTGGGTATGTCAGAAAGGAAGTTGGGGAATGCGCCACAAAAGTTAGCGAACCACCAACAATGGATGATGAGAAACCCTCATCAGTTCTTTCCAAGTCGAAAGAGAAGGTAAAAGATGTTGATTTCCTTTTGGTTTCATCTTCTCATAGTATGATGTCTATTGGAGATTTGGAGATCCCCATTACAGGGACAAACATGAGGCTCCTTACAAGGATGAGGCATGAGGAGAAAGAATAACTTGGTGTTAAGAACCAAGGAATAACTCCACCTTTGGAGGTTGTGCATGAACATCAATTTGTAGGCTCGAGATACACTAAACGAGAGTGATCGAAGGTGTCAGAGTCGTCTGAAACATCGATGAAATCGTCGAGCAAAGAGAATGATGGGAAAAATTCCCCATTATCCCATGGTAGTTTCCATTGCAGGGAGAGAACTGAGGCAAGCTCTCATCGCCATACTGACATCAGAGATAGCAAGGGAAGGTATAACCATTTTCGATCTTCGAATGTTCATTTTGATTATGATCATGTTGTTAATAATGAATGAAGATCAAGGCATCGAAAAACATGTACCTTTTAAGGTTTACCTAACCATACCTTTTCTAAGTGTTGGAAAAGAATGGAAACACTCATAAGGCATCAAAGATCCTCTCAATAGCATGAAAATAAATAGTTTAAGTAGATATGGAGGAAGAAAGCCTACTGTAGTCATTGCGATAGAAATGGCCATCAAAGAGCCACTTTCTGGAAGCTCCATCCAAAGCAACGCCTTAAAGACAAAGCGTCGGTGCGTGAACCAGGAAGAGCAGTGGTTCGACAAGAAAAACCACCTCAAGGAGGTGACCCATTGACATTGATAAGTGAAAAATGGTTTTTTTGACATGTTGTCATTTCATGGTCATTCTTTTGTAAATCATTTGTTGTACTTTAAAGTGTAAAAGCGATGATGTGTTTTCATCACTTGGTCAACAACAATGATGTCTGGTCATGTTTTGAGTCATATTTTGAGTTGCATGTTAAAACTCTGAAAGTGATGCCATGTTTCCATCACTTGTCAAAACAATAGTGTTTGGCCTTATGTATGTAAATCATGTGTTGCAGTGATGATGTGTTTTCCATCACTTTTTGAAGCAACCATGATAGGTTGGCCTTGTTGTCATATATGTCGTATTACGTCCATCTTGTTGTAAACTTGACCACCGAGTATGTGTGATAAACTCGTGGCAAGTATGAGACGTTTGGGTCATTAGTTGGTCATGTCATTCAAAGCATGTAATTTGCAAAACAATGTACTACAAGTTGCAGAAGTAACAAGTGTCGGCTTGTTGCTTAAGGCTCTGAAGAACAAAGGTTAAGGAGATGGAAGCGATACCTTTTGAGGATGCTTGTGATGCAAACAGTGTACAGAAAGAGTTGCAGATTATCTTTTATGCTTTTGGAGGACAAAAAGCTCCTTAGTGGGGAGGATTGATCCAGGTGGCTCCAGAGAGACACACAGGACAAAGAATGCTTGAAAATCAAAGTGCTCCGAATGACTTCGACCCAGGACCAGATCATAGATCTCGTCGTCCTAATAGCGGAGGGTGAACGGTTCGTCAAACCGAGCTCGTATGCAAAAGATAGAGCTCTTCAAAGTTTGATATAACAGGGGAAAAGAGGGGCCCACAGTGTGCCACATGGCATCCTAATAAGTACGTGGGACCCACATGGTAGCCCATCAAGCATTGACACTTTGCGTTGTTTCATTGGTCTCCTAAACCTACATAAGAGACAAAAATCATTTTAAAATGTGGAAAATGGTTATTCATTTTAATATATAGTTATTAATATAACTATATAAAAACAATAAACCAAAATAATTATAAGGCCGATGGGCCACAACCTCCTGCCGACCAAATCGTAAGTCACAACAATAATATATTCGGGATTGGCATCCATAACCCCTGTCAAACCCTCCACACACATATATAACATAACCATATATTATTATGGGGTGGGCGTGGGCCATCGATGGTGGACCCGACCCACACCCCGAAGTCGTGATAAATATATCACCCTAACACCTTTTATCACGCCGATCAGGCTGATCGCCAATATATATCAAATATACTTCGTGAATTGTGCTGATATATATGCCGACGACCGTGCCGATTGCCGATTGTGAATGCCGATTATGTATCGTCTATATGAATATCGACAAAACTACCATATATCACACTGATTAATACTCCAACTGCCAGGCTGATCACTGATTTTAATGCGCCGATAATGAAGTAATGAGGGGTTTAATGGGTGGGCCTCCCAATGCGAACCCGACCCCCCATTAATGCGTCATTTTGGTTTACAAAAGAAATTGTTGGTATTATTTCGGGAGGGGCGGGATTTGATTCCCCGACCTCTCCATTTGCCTCTTTTACCAATGCGCCGACACTTTCCCTTGGTAAATCCGCTGAAGGAATTTTTTTTAAACATGCATTTTTACTTTTGCACGGAGTTGGAGACAAAGGAGAGAGACTGCAGGCACAGACTTCGAGGTAGTGAGTTAATTAATATTTTAATGTAGGAACCATGAATTTTGCAGGAGGGCAAAATTTTCACTTTGTCAGATTTTGACAAATTTTATATGGATTTTACACCTCTCATCGCCACAAGCACAATGGTGATGTCCATTTCTTCATCCGAGTTTTTCATTTTTCGGTCATTTCTAGAATGCACGTGGAACCATGATTTTAGCAAAAACAGGGAGCGGAACCATGAGCCATGGAATCTTCCCGAGGTAAAATTTTGACATTTCAGAATATAGTCAAGTTTATACTTGTTTTTCATGGTTTTCTGCAGGGATCGCAATGGAGAGATCAGGTTCGCCATCCAAGTTGCAGATTTCCAGTCCATTGAGGAATCCCAGGGAATCTAGAAGATTCCTTGAGCCCAAAATTCTCAACTTCTCAGAATTCAGATTTTGGACAATTGATTCAGCACTACTCGATGCCAAAAATCTGATGGTGTCTTCATATTTCTTATTCTCTCGTTTCTTCTTCTAGCCACTTTTCTAAGTGCTAGTGTAGATGTCCACATTCTTGTGTGAGCAGCCATCTTCATACGATCTATGCCTTGAGATTGATAGTCGGAGCAACTTCAGCAGTGTGACATCCACTTCTTCTGATGGCCCTTGGTTGTGAGGTATATGATTTGTTCATGTACTTCTTCTTTCTGCATTATGTTGCATAGATCCTTAATTGATGTTGATGCAAGATCTTGTTTATTACATGTTGTCATGATTCCTTGCTTGATTTGATGCGGAATCTTCTATGTCACATACTTGTTGTCATAAATCATCATGTTATGCTTTGAGATCCCTTGTTGTATGTTGCTGGGATACTCTTGTTGTCGTCATGCATATGTTTTGTATTGAGATCCCTTTTATGCCATGTTGGTGGGATGCTCACCATGCATGTTTTTGGTGTCATACTGATATGAGTCTTTTGATTGAGAGTTCCAGTTGTGGAACATCCCTTAGAGCCACTCCTGTGTGAGGGCATTTTTCCTTATATGATTAAGACATCATCTCTATGTACATCACCATTATTGACAACACTTAATGCAGCGGCCTGCACCATCTTGACACCGGGGCCCGGAGATGTAGTCCCTCCTGGAAGATGATTACTTTATTGGAACTCAACAGGAACTCAAGGTTACCAAATGCAAATGCCCTATGTTGGTATGCAAAGACCTATTGCTCAGGAAATTCCATCATATCTTGGGTATGCTCAACTTGACCTGAATCGACAATTTCCATTTGTAGCAACTTTAGAATTACCAAATTTAAATCAGCTCACTAATGATCCACTCTTATATGCATCTTGGTGGTAGGTGATTCCACACAAGTTACCTTATGAGATTCTAAAATTCAATGGAAATTCCATAGAAGAGCCATCAAATCATGTCATGACCTTTCATTTGTGGTGTTTATCAAACTCCTTAAATGATGATTCGGTTAGACTCTGTCTTTTCCAAAGAACACTTACTGGTCCAGTTGGTAAATGGTACACTGAGTTACCACGAGCTTCTTTCAACAACTTTACGACTTTAGCCACCACATTTCTGACCCAATTCTAGTTACCTATCAAATATGAGACTAGAATGGAACTCCTAACCAACTTTAAACAAAATACTACTACCCATATATCAGATCATATTCATGAGTGGTGACGTCATCATCGAATGGTTAAGACATATGTTCCTGATCAGCTTTTGGCTGAGTGGTTCATAAAATCCTTATTGCCATCAATCAACAAGGATGTGGAAAAAGGTGGAGTTGTTATAGAAGAGAAAGTAATTGCTGGTGCCCAATACCTAGATTTGATTTACACACAATCTGGCACGCTCTACGACAAAATTCCCTTTGCACCCCAACCAGCTTTCGTTGTTCCTCCTCTTCCACAATTGAGTAAGGACTCTCATGCCGACGATGATGTGATTGGTTCTTCGAGCACGCAAATTGAAGGAAGACCATCTCGTCAAACTCTTGCCATTACCAATCAAACTACCAATGCATCATAAAACACTCTTGCTTCTGAAGTTAATGTCGTGTCATCTGAGAGTAGTCGTTATAGGAGTTTGGGGAGTTTGGAGTTTGGCCTTCTCTGTAGATGTTGACTCTTATCGGGACGTGAGATGAAATCAAGTAAGAAAGCTAATTTGTCTTCTCTTGATGGCTCATATTGAGAGTGAGCTGTTACATCCGGGAGAAGAAGCATTCGAGAGCTGGGAGAGAACCTGGGTGAAGTGCGAGAATGAAGGAAGGAGCCAACCAATTCACCCGAGATAAGAGATACCAGAACACCAAGATAGGTAAGGTATAACCCTCCCTTACCTGAGCATGAAGGTAAGTGATAACCTTTGGTCGGCCCGTAGGCTCTTCGATAGACCTTTCTTTCTGGGCTGGCTCAGTAATTTGTGAATTACGACAAATTCTGTCACTACGATGGATAGATAAATCGGTTGCCTACACAAATTCTGGCCTTTGAGCAATCAACCAGCCTTCAGCCTACCTTGAGCCATCAACCAGCGCCTTCGGCCTTCCAGCCTCAGCCAGCCTTCAGCCTTCTAGCCTCAGCCAGCCTTCGGCCAACCTTCAGCCTTGAGCCTTCAGCTAGCCTTGATGGGGCCCCAGCTAATACTACATGTTAAGATAGGAAGACGACTCTTTGACCCTAATACATGGATGTCTCTACCGGTCCCACCCATGCAAACCTACTCCATGCCTTGTTGTGCCGTCAGCCCACCTCATTTCACTTCAATGTTCTATTGATTTTCGGGCCTAGCTAGCCTCCCATTGGCATTTCAAGTTCGATTCCTCTTCTTAAGACCTTTCGTTCCCATCAGTTCCTTTCCTTCTCAAAAGGTCGGTCTTAAAGAACCCTCCTTTCAGATTGGCGGTTTGAGGGGAATAAAATAGTATCCTATCTGTGCTGGTGGGTGAATTGAGGGAATCATATGGTATCACCCTTCTAGCTCAAAGGCAAAAATCAAAAGCAACCAGGAGGCAAGAAGAAAGGGAAAAATAAGAAGAAACAAGATAATTCCCCTCAAGAGAAATCATCTGATTTCTCTACTTCGACAAGGAAACCTCGTTATCCATGTCTAATCATTAATGACGAGCATTTTACAAGAGATTGTCCACACTGCTCAGAAGTCTCTAAACTTTTAAAGACTTCTAACACATCTGCAGTGCTGACTGATCCATTTCCAAACCCGAACACACATTTGGTTCCGACAAAACATGCTTCTACATCCCAAGTACTCATGTTATCCATCACAAAGCCACAAAACGAAGTTTTGGTGTCAAAGAGAAACAAAGATTATGGAAATCCACAGTCATCGCCGAATAACCAGGCCACTTATCAACCTAATCCTTTGGCTTTGACTTCATCTGAAAATATCCCACCATCTATTGCACTAGAATTGACAATAAAACCACCAAAGGGAGTTGTGCATTAATTGACGTTTAACCTTTGAGCTCGAGCAACTCAGAACTATAACATAGTCGAAGATCTTGCTCAATCACCTGCTATGTCGACACTCAAGGTGTTGCAAAATTGTCCCTCCCAAAATCAAGCTTTATTGTCAGCAATTGGAAGAATAGACCCTACAGATTCCAATCTTGTGGTTTTTAACCATGCGGGATATACACCACAGTTACCGGCGCAGTTAGCTTTCCTAATTCAAGTAAAATCTCTCAATTAGAATGTTCGCCGAACTATTATTGATGAGGGGGCATCTACTTGCATTATGTCAATGAGATGCTGGAAAGCACTTGGTTCACCGTTGTTGTCACGATCACCAACTACGTTAAAAGCTTTTGACGAACGAACATATACTCCTTGTGGGATTTTGAGTAACCTGCAAATCGAACTAGGGGAAAAACAATTACTGTTGAAGTTGATGTAGTTGACGGACCCCTTGATTTTAACATTTTACTGGGAAGGCCTTGGGTATATTCTATGACTGTTGTGGTTTCCATGTACTTTCATACTATTGCATTCCCTCATAAGGGTGGAATCACAATGATCGATCAGCTTGCCTTCTTTGCCAATAGTTCACAGGCTACGGGAAGCATTCCGTTGGTACACGGACCCCTGCTATCACTTCAAAGTGTTGGAGTAGGTATCTTTAAATATCCTTCCCTAATGGGTACTTTTACGCTACCATCACCATCTGATTTGGCGGAAGTGGCAAGAGTAGAGACTTGCAACATGATTTCCTCCACCTCATCTGATTTAAGGAGGATTTCCAACAATTTTGAAGTTGATAGTAATATTTAGGTAATGCCGCTAAACCCCATTGAACTAGCATAGCAATCATTTTTTTCGGGCTTGTACAACAAACCCAAATCCACATTCACCAATTGTATGGGTAGACCGTTCGTTATAATATGGTACTTCTTCGGATCTTTCTCACGTATACATTCTACAGATGAAGGAATCTTCCAATCAATGATGATAGGATAGGAACTTTGGGAAGATTATCATCATCATTCCCATTTTCTAGATGACATCAAAGATTATTCAAATGGACTAAACCACCCTTCAGTTGTTGATTTCCTTTCAAATTCAGTTTTCATAGACACAGTAAAATCTGAGCGAAACTTGTCAAATATTGAAGAAACGATTTCTATTAATATTTCGACCAAGCCTAATGTTGTAGAGAACATTCATGTCAGAAAATATTGTTCTCCATCAGAAATCGATAGTTACCGTACTCTCTTTCGTGAATTTAGAGATATATTTGCATGGCCTTATGAGGAGATGATAGGCATTGACTCTAGTATTGTTGAACATGAAATCAAAATGTACCTTAATTTCAAGCTAGTTCGACAACGGCTTCTACCTATTCATCCAAAGAAAGCGCTGCAATTAAAGCAAAGGTTGAAAAACTTTTACGCGCTGGTTTCATTTACCCCGTACCTCTTACTGACTGGATTTCCAACATTGTTCTTGTCATGAATAAACAAGGGACAATTCGAGTGCGCATCGATTATAGGGATGTAAATTAGGCATGTCCAAAGGACAATTATCCTACTCCTTTTATCGACTAGATTATTGACGAATGTGCCGGATGTGAAATATTCTCATTTATGGATGGTTTTTCCAGCTACAATCAAATCAATATCCGCACACAAGACCAATCTAAAACAACTTTTATTTGTCCATAGGGCACATTCACATATAGAAAACTCCCATTCGGTTTGAAGAATGCAGGGTCCACATTTCAGAGGGCAATGAAGTATGCCTTTCATGACATCAAGCACATTGTTCCACCTTACCTTGACGATTTACCTGCTCATTCACGAAAGCGGACTGATCACTCGCAACATTTGAGAGGAATATTTTTATGGTGCCAACACTACAAGATACGACTCAATCCACACAAATGTGTGTTTTGTGTTGGTTTTGGTCGTTTGCTTAGATTTGTTGTGTCTAGAGAGGGGATTCGACTTGATCCATTAAAGGTTCAGACAATTCTTGATTTGCCTCCACCTTCAAATCTTTTACAGTTATAGAGACTCCAAGGGAGGGCAAACTTTCTGAGGAGGTTCATTCCTAATTACATTGAGATGGCTAAAGGCTTTATGCGTATTTTGAAAAAGGAGATACCCTTCCATTGGGATCAGGTTGCGCAAGCTTCCTTTGATGCTCTTAAAGATACCTTGATTAAAGCTTCATTAATGTATTCTCCAAATTATCAAAACGACTATTACCTGTATCTTGCCACTGCAGATACAACCATTGGCATGGTTTTAGTCCAGGAAGAAAATGGGATTGAACATCCGATTTATTATTTGAGCTGTAATCTCAATGATACAGAAAGTAAGTACTCTTATGTCAAGAAAGTAGCTTTGGCAGTTGTTCAAAGATTTCACCACTACATCCTGCTCCAGAAAATAACTGTCATTTCGAATTGAAACCCTATGACATACATTTTGTCACATCAATTGCTGGGGGGCAAATACTCAAAATGGATAGTCATTTTGCAAGAGTTTGATCTGGAATTCATCAAGTCCAAATCAAAGAAATCTCTAGTTTTTGCAGAGTTACTTTGCGACCTTCCCTCGACCTCAATTGATTCAACATATGAACCATCAATGCTGGATGAGTCTCTGTTTCTGATATCGTCATCTGAGGTGTGGTATGGAGATATACTGATCTATCTCTAGATCCAAACTTTCCGGCCTAATACCTCTTGCTTGCAATAATGACGTATTTGATACCAAGCAAAGATTATGTGATCATTGGCGACACTCTTCACTGTCGTGGTATCGATACGATTTTACGGAGGTGCCTCACACATGAGGAAGCCGAGAAAGCATTGAATGATTTCCATTCAGGTGCTTGTGGTGGACACTTATCTGGATATGCAACCACATAGAGAATTCTCCGTACAGGTTACTTCTGGCCAACTATATTTAAAGATTGTATTATTGCTGTCAGGAGCTGTCACGCATGCCAGATATATGACCGAAAAAACAGATTACCACTTGCACCATTGTATCCATTCATTGCTGTTGGCCCATTCGCCAAATGGGGCATTGAGTTTGAGACATGTAACCCCACCTCGGCCGAGGGCATGGGTATATTATAGTTGTCGTTGACTATTTTACCAAATGGGCCGAGGCAATGCCAACATTGAACAACAGTGGAGAAACAACTTCTCTTTTCTTTTTTAACCATGTGGTTTCCCAGTTTGGTGTACCACAAGCCATAGTTATAGATCATGGGTCACACTTTCACAATGACATGATGACTGTGTTGACTGCTAAGTTAGGATTGTCACATGATAGTTCTACCCCTTATTACCCGCAAGCAAATGGATAAGTTGAGGCCATCAACAAAGTCTTGAAGCGGATGTTGCAGAGAATTATAGAGGTTCATAAGTGAAACTGACACTTAATCTTGTACTCTGCCTTGTGGGCATATCAAACCTCGGTGAGAAATGCAACTGGATTCACACCCTTTTAGTTGGTGTATGGTTTGGAAGTGATCTTACTGATACAATGCAAAATTTCATCTCTCAAACTCGCGATTAACCTGTTACCTGACACTTCTGACGAAGAAGCGTGTTTCTTGCAATTAATCCATCTAGATGAAACCCGTCTTGATGCCACATTGTCTAACGAAACACATAAGAAATGAATCAAGGCGCAATATCATAGAAATGTCAAGCCTCGTATCTTCTTAAAAGGAGACCTGGTCTTGCTTTACGATTAGGAAGCTGATAAACTTGGAGCAAGGAAATTCGAAACAATGTGGATGGGTCCTTATATTGTCAGGCGTGTTCTGGCAAAAGGTTCCTACGAGTTAGTAGATTATGATGGGTTTCCATTGTCGCAACCCTGAAACAGGTTGTACCTCAAATGTTACTATGCTTGATTAAGTGTAGTAAAATTCACTGTATATATGCTTTCATTGCATGTGTGTGTGTGTGTATCTTTTAGAGTTTCTATCTGGTTAGTAATCCACTTTGCATTTGTTGCAGATGTTGGAGTCTTTGGAACCTTTTTTTGGTTATGTCAATGGTGCTAGTCGTAGTACACAAAACTTGTCTTCTGCAGCATGGGCTATTTTCACTCCAAGTGGCGAGTTAGTGAGTTTTCAAGGATTTTGTATTGGTCGATCGACGAAAAACATCACTGAGTATAACGCATTGATTGAACTTCTCTATGATGCCATTTCACTTGGCATTCGCCGAATCATTGTTAGGATGGACTCGCAACTCGTTGTACTACAACTAACGAACATTTATACTATCTGAAATCCAACAATTTTTCGTATGTTCCTTAGAGTTCGTATTTTGGAAAGACATTTTGAACACATTCAATATCAACATATTTCTAGAAATCTTAACACATTAACTGATTCTCTAGAAAATTATGTGTTAAATAGACATTTGCGACACATGTAAAAGTAATATTTTCAATTCACATCATCAGTTCAATAGGATTTCATATAACCATAGAAAATTTTGAATGCAAAATAGGTAGGTCTTTTAAAATTTTTAATAAAATTTGTGTCCAAGACATGTTTGGTCATCTAACCCAAAAAACTCAAAATGCATGCAAAACATCCTAAGTAGATCTAGTGGTGCTCATGGAAATAGGTCACAACTTGTGCTATCATGCACAAAAGCCTCGTCTAGCGGCTAGGAACACCAATAATGTGTCATTTCAGCCTCATAGGTAACTCCTCGGTCCAGACATCCGAAATACCAAGGGTTAATCCCTCTATGTGATCCTGCAACTCTGGTAAGATCTCGGCCAAATCTATGTCCTAGAGAAATGCTCTCCCAATGTTTCTCTGTGCTGGCCCACCTGCAACCTATTGGTGCCCCACAGGTCGAACAATACCCACATTTACATGCATAAAAATGATTTTAGTTTAGTCTTGGAAACATTAAAAAACACAAAAAACATGTAGAGACTTGAAAAATCAAAAAACACTTTTGGTCAAACAATTTACCCATAGCACCCCATTGTGCTCCAACTGGTAGAACCAAATTTGGATCTCCATGGAAATGCATCCCTGAGTATGGATGGTCCTTGATGACAAGGTATTGTCGCTCGAGCCAACTAAAGAATGCAGTGGAAAAAATGATTGTTGACTGACCCACATGTCGAGCCATGAATTCGACCCACCTCTGCATACGTGGATCTCTAGGACCAGCTACACCCAGTGATACATGATGTGGTTGCATTAATGGGATTCTCTCTAAGGTAAAAGAAATTAATATTGAACCATAGCAGAAATTATTTGCCTTACCACTTTTTACCTTGGTCAGTTGTTCTTTCAATGAAGAAAGCACAACCTTGCACCAGTTGAAAACTTTTGGCTCTAGACACTCTAGTGCATACTGCATATAAGATATGTTCGCCACATGTAGTGTCACAATGCTAACCAATTTTGTGATTGTGAAGAGGATCATTCTCAAAGGAAAATCACCCACATCCTTGGTGTTTATTTTCCCATCCTTGCTAGGTTGTGTACCTGGCCGACAAAACTGCCTAATATAATATCTCACTAATTCACCTCCATGGGCAAATCCAGAAAGTTATATGGGGGCACCTCGCCTTGATAGTCCGGTAAGAAAGTAAATATCATCAATGGTAATAGGGACCATCTTGTCCCTAATGTGAAAAGTCTAATCTGTCAGATCCCATGCATGAACAAGGAACTAAATAGTTCTATTTGTTGCCTCATTTTAGACAACTTGAAGTGTTTGAGTAACCCACAGTTTTTGAGGGCCTCAACTGTACCTAGATTGTTTAGGGAACCATGTCTTGTTCTTCGTGCTCTCTTTCTTGCCATGTAATCAACATTTTGATCCGATGAAAGCCTGAAACACAATCATAAGCTTAGTTAGGATCCTTTCCATGCAAAAAACATGACAAATTTTGAGCAAACAACTAAATCAAACTTGGGAAACTCACCTAATGTAGCCCAAGCACAGAGATAGTGCACTGCAGAGCATGCAACCTTCTATATGAGTGCTCTTTAGTGTAGTTTTCAATGTGAAACCCTGCACTGATCCCAGAGCGAAAAATGAAACCACGGGCCCCAAAAAACCCTAAAAATTGCATGAAATGACAAAAGAATGACCAGAAAAGAAAGAAGAGAGGTTTATATCCTACCTAATCCGGATGGCTTGAGAAATGGTCTGCAAAATCACTCGCAATCAGCTGATGAAGTTCGAGGTAAAAACTAGCCTAATGCATAAAAATGAATGGTAAGTTCCAAATGGTAAAAATGTCATGGTAAAAACTTGTTTTATGTTTATTTCATGTTCATAATCGAGTAAACACTAGTATATGCCTATTTTTGCCTATGGAATAGGTATTTTTAATCCATTTGGTGGTGTTTTGGGCAAGTTTTGCAACTGACTTACGAAATTTGACGTGCTCGATTGTAAATTGTACCTTTGACCACAGAGCACACTTTTATCTCTTTTTCGAGCTCTATTAAAAACGAAAAATGAACCCCCTTGGAGTCCTCTTTAAGCTCTTTTCAGATTCTCTAAACATGAAAAGATTTTCAAGCGCTTGCCCTTTCCAGCTTGTTAACGGATTGGAAACGATATCTCTCTTGTATTATTTTACGCTTTTTTGGGCTTGAGAGATTAATTTATGAAAAAGAACTTGTGGAGTTTTCTTTTTTTCCCTTTTCAAACTCTTTAAACATGAAAAATACCGAGTTATATTTGTCGTTAAACGTGTTAAAACATCAAATAGCGACAAACTTGTCCATCTAGACAAGACTAAGTTTCACCTTTGCTAGACTCGTTAAAACATCACAATGGATACACCCGAAGGGTGGAATTATACAACAAGCATATGTTATCCTCCTCAAGCTTGATAAAAATAAAGAGGTACTGGTCAACAATGACTGGGGAAAATGGGAAAAAGGGAAAAACCACTTTATGGTGGTAGGTTGCTCTTAAACATGACACTTTCACTCCATCACCATGACGATTTGGGTTGGGTTATTAGCTTGATAGTTATCACACCGTTGGTCTATCATACCATCCATCACTTTGTTTAGGGTCAATGCTATCAATTCATTGTAGTGTCGCCAACATGTCAAGAGAAGTCATTCAATCAAATTCATCCTTTGCAATACCATAAACCTTCATTTTCATGACCGCCATTCCTAAACCTTGTGTCGTCAGTCAAATTTCATCTCTAAAATCACTACACTCATTTCATGTCGTTGATGTGGGATACATCAAGGCCCTCCTGCGATGAGTCGCTTCTTGTCGACATCAACAAATTATCCAAGAAGTTGACTTAGAAACACCCTTCCAGTACCTTGAGGCTTGCATACATCAATGGCAGGTTTCTCACTTCTGGCGATAGGTTAACATCACTGGCCTTCAACCGAAACATTTTGTATGGTGTTCGACATCAAATCATCCATTCACACCATGCAGAATGTACTACAGTACCTTGAGGATCATTATCATTATCAGTGATTTCTCCCATATCCGTTAACAACTTACATCATCGGTTGGTAATCGGATGGTGTCTTCCCATGTTCGACTTTAGATCACATATTCACATGGTTAGACTCATACTTCAGCAAATGATTGAACGAGATAGAAGACCCCGGATCTAGTTTCATCCATCTGGGTTGCGATATCAGGAGTACTAAATCATATGTACAATGGCTTTACATTGATAGTCATTCCAATCATGGGTCTATATCTGTAGACGACTGTTTATGTACATGTAATTAAAGTTTACAAGCTGAGCATGGGTATGCCTTCCCTCATCAATTCATGTAAAAATAAAATATCATGATATACATATTTTAATTGATGCAGGTCACCTTCCACTTCGATACCTCCTCATCACATCGTAAAGCATTTCATTCAACATTGGCATTTTTCCAACTTCATGCTTTAGGGGGTAGTTGTTATAGATCCATTTGGGCACATCAATCCCATCATCCAGATCAGTGTTTTAGGGCTCATTAAACCCTAATTTTAGTTGCTACATCCCATAAACAAGTCACCCCTTTGAATGCCTCCTTCCCAGATAGTTTCATGACTTGAAGACATCCAAAAATAGCCTCTAGAGGGACTAGCGCAGGCAGGCCCATGCAAGGGTGCATTGCAAAGCAGTTAAGTCCATGCTAGGGTGCTCTGCATAGCACTTAGGCTTCCTTTCACTTGAGCTGGGCGAGTTTGAGTGAAATTCACATAGGTTTTGGGGAATATTCTTATCTTTTAGAGTCATCTAGAAGATTCCCTCACTTATCAACTCCAATGAGCTCTAAAATGGATGAGGAATGAGTTAGGACACATCCTATCCTCTCATCCCTTCCTCCATGGAACTAATTCTAACTATGGAAGGCCATTCAACGCCACCATTTATGACAAAACCTCCTTCATCTTCCTATAAATTGACCACTCATCTAAGTGATCAGGGGTTGGATTATGTTGAATTGTAAGGAGATAATGTTGCTATGAGATTTGGCTTTGAAGCAAGTATTGTAATGCTACATGTTTCTCATGCTTTTGATGTGATGTGGATGGGAAACAAGCTAGAGGAATGACTTTGAATCAGACACCAATAGTTGTAATTCCTTCTTCTATTCAATAAAGTGTTTGAATGTTTCTCCCATATGTTTGTATTGTTTTATAATGCTTATATGTGTGATATGTATTTGATTCCATTCACTTATATTCAATAGATCTTTTGCTTTGATCGATTCTTTACTTTCTGTTGTGCTTACAGGCACTTCTCAAGCATATTAAGTACGGGAAGGAGCGACATGATCGATACAAGGGAGATAAGAGGAAAGTGGAACTGCAAGTAGGTCTTCTCATCTTCTCATCTTATCTATTGCTTATAGGAAAAGACTAAAACACTTTAAACTGTTGTTCTAGATATGGCTACTTATCTAGGGAATTAGTATTTATTCATAGATACCAAATTCTCCAAAATACCTGTAAACTCAGTCACGGCTCTAGATACCTCAGGGATGGCACCCCCTAAACAAATGGCTCTTCACGAGTAGGATCTATCCTCTCCACCAGGGTGTCAACTCGGGCTATCAAAGAGGTCTCTAATAAAGGTGACTCTTGTGCCACACTGGGTATATCAATGCGATCCTCACCATCCTATGGGCTCTCATCATCATGCTCAACCTCCTCCTCAGTATCTTGATATTTAAAGCTAGGACTACATCAACTAAAGCGCCCCCTGGTCTCACCCTCTAACCATTTTTGTCTTGTCTTCTACTTTTCAGGAGATCTGGTGCCTTGATTTGGTTGACTTTCCCCGCACAATGTAGATGGTTGCACCCCCATGGATTACTCACCTATAATGTCTTTGTTGTAAGGGTGATGATGGGTTTGGTCTGTCACCCTCCTCAATTGGGACAACCTTTCATCATCCCAATGAATTCTACCCCAGAATTTCTGCATACTGGATTTCCCTTGAACCATGGGTTTGTCTCCGGTTTCACTCGTCATTGTGCACTCATACCCAAATCTTCCATGATCTTCTGGTTAATTTCCCATAGTTGGGCCAAGATCATGCTTTGATACAACTATAATGTTCCAAACTTAAATAAACAATGATATGCAAATAAAAAATGATTTACAACACAAATTTTAAACAATCAACAAATGCTCATAAAAACTCTAGAAGTAAGAACCAACTGAGCCATTTTATTAATCAATGGAGTAAGTACAATAGTATGGAGGAATGAACTTGGGCTTTCCTCAATGGAAAGTGTGACAGAACCCAGGTGATAATACAATGATCTCAAATGTTGGAAATGGCTACTCCTCTAATGCTCTGCGCTGCCGATAAAATTACACCACTTGCTAGAAAGGGACTGAAGGAAAATCCACCTTTGATGCTAAAAAAATGTTGCAAATTTAACCTAAAGCTCCTTGACCAAAACCCACAAAAAATCAAGAATGGTTTGGCCTATCTCCAAAACAAAGTTGAACCCACAAAATGGTGCGAATTCCCCAGTTAACTCGCAATTCCCCTATTATAAGAATTAGGATTTCAGGCATGAATAGAATCAAGAAAATTCTAAAATTTTAACCATAGAATCCTCTCAGAAAACCCAGAAAAAACCCACAAAGGAATTTGGTTGGTTTAGAATTTTGAAATTCGACCCCTTTGGAGCCCAGCTTCAGCTGCAACTACAAAACTCGGCTTGCTAGAATCTGCCTGTAAATCCTCTTGGAAATGGACACAAAGTGATGGGATGACCTCTGTTATCAATCCATTGACTTGCTAGATGGGCTTCAAGCCTATGGCACCTACTCCTTAGCTCCACGAAATTGTTGTAATGGCCCTCTACATTGTCCCCAAGCCCAGTAATTCGAAATGCTAGGAGGCTAGCTCTGCTGGCTCCAAAACTCACAAGAATGGTTGGCCCTTTTCTACTCTCCCAATCCTCTACCTCTCCTGGAAAATGTTGGATCACTGATAGCTCCAAAATCCCCCTGCATATTCTCCAGCTAGCTAGAATGTGCACTCCTCATTATGGCTTAATGGTAGTGCTGTAACACACTCTCGAAACTCCTGAAATACTTATGGAACTGCCTCTCTAGGGCGGGCACAGATGGTCCCCCGAAGTAGAGTTTGAATCTCTCACTTGAGAGATTCGTGGCTAAATAGTCGATTGACTCAGCTAAACAGTAGAGCGAACAATCAAGTAATTTTGTTTGCAAGGCGTAAGAATGAATCCAAATGAGAGCCCCCTCCTCCTTTTATCTTTGTCAGTCTTCCTTGCCTCATGTGGGCCCCTCCATCCAACACTTCCAATTCCCTACAAGCCATTCAAATGACCTAGTTCGAATTCCCAAATGGGTGACCCCCACCTTCCATTAACAACCAAATTAAGTCGAATTTCCTCATAAGTCCCTAAGTCGAAAATGTTGGGTTCTTTCCCTTAGCCAAAATTGTGCAAAAATGTGTGGAAACACCCTGTTACAAATGTGTTTGAGAAGGGACATGAAATTATGCATAAATTGTTAAGGAAATTATTGACATGTTGAAAAAGGATGCAAAAGTAATGTGGACTGCAACAACCAGGGAATCTTATCAAAGAAGCTTTTCAGGAAGCACCTGTGTTGGTAAGTCGTCACTATCAAAAGCCTTTTCAAATATTCTAATTTGCTTCCCCTTTTACTCTGGCTATAGTGCTTCTATAGAGAGATCAGGAGAACAAAGAGAAACCTGCAGCATTCTTCAACAATGTGTTAAGGGATGCAGAACTAAAATATAATATTATGGAGAAGCAGGCTTATGCTTTAGTAAAATCATTAAAGGCTTTTAGAGTTTATATTCTCCAATATCAAATTATTATTTATGTTCCTAATGCTGTTGTTAAAGATGTGTTGACTCAGAGTGATAGTGATGGAAAAAGAGGAAAATGGATTGCAAAAATCTAGGAATATGATATGAATATTAAACCAATGAATCTGGTGAAAGGACAAGGTTTAGCAAAATTTTTAATAGAAGCTAATCATCAAGCTATGTGAATCAATTTGTTGGCAAAAGTTACTAAATACAAGACATAAGGAGAACAAGGTACGAGTAAAGAACCTGATAACAAAATTAAGTATAAATATCTTTGTTCTTAGTGGTATAAAGACATTGTCCATTATCTTTGTTTCCTCAGTTGTCCTTCTTCTTTATACAAAAAGGAATATAAATCTCTCCGAGTTAAGGCTCAAAAATATGTAATAACATATGGTAATTTATATTGGAGAGATCCAACTGGTATCTTGTTACTCTATTTAACTAAAGAGGAGACTATAAAAATCGTAAATGAATACCATGGATGCCTCTGTGGAGGACACTACAGTTGGAAAGTCGCAACCCATAAAATCTTGAAGGCTGGTTTCTTTTGGCTCTCTCTATTTTCTAATATTTACATATTTGTAAGGATTTGTGAGAAATGCTAGACATTTGCTGTTAAGAAAAAAATAGCTCCATTACCCCTGATCCCTGTATTTCTAGAAGAACCCTTTTGACAGTGGGGTTTGGATTTTATAGGGGAGATAAATCTGCCCTTTAGTGGACAACATAGATGGATTTTGACAGGGACTGATTGTTTTACTAAGTGGGTAGAAGTTACTCCAACGAGGAGAGCTGATGATACAATGGTAATAAAATTTTTAGAAGACAATATTTTCAGCAGGTTTGGTTGTCTTAAGAAGTTGGTAACAGACAATGCTCAGGTTTTTAGATCTGCAAAGTTGATTGACTTCTGCCAGAAATATAATATGATATTAGATCATTCTACCACCTAACACCCACAAGGAAATGGGCTGGTAGAATCTTCCAATAAGGACCTAGTAAAGATTCTTAAAAAGAATATTGCAGAGAATCATAAAAACTGGGATTCAAAGTTTAAATTTGCCTTATGGGCAAATAGAGTTACTACTAGAAGGTCGGCTGGGAAATCGCGTTTTGATTTAGTATATGGAACCACTGCTTTATTTCCTAGCCAATTAGAAAAACCTGTTGTGGCACTTATTCAAGATGTTCAACCAGAATCAAATGCACTCACAAGGAGAATGAATCAGTTGGTGGAATTGAATGAAATAGAGAAAGGGTAATGCAAAACCTTATCAATTACCAAGAGAAAATGAAATTAATATTTGACAGGAAAGCCACAGATATTCTTTTTCAACCTGGAGACTTAGTTCTGCATTGGGATGTGAGAAAGGAAGAGAAAGGCAAGCATGTTAAATTTGATCCTCTTTGGTATGATCCTTTCAAGATTGTAGAAGTCAGAACAAATAACACGTTTATTATAGAAAACTTGGATGGTGAACTTATACAACTCCAATTCAATGGGCAGCGTTTGAAGCATTAGTTCCAACATTGACTTAATTTATTTAATTTATTGTATATATTGGTGTGATCATTGTGAATATTCCGTGAGTCCTTCATTGCAATGTTTCAAGCTATAATTTAACTCCATGCCTGAGGTGAACAAACTAATCTGCGGTTCTTAGTGTTTTGACTTAAAACACTATCCCCAGGTGGAGCCAAATGTTGTAGCTCGTTTTACTTTTATATGTAT
>APFE031315790.1:227985-255949 GCA_000404065.3 Pinus taeda | reverse complement strand
ATTAAGTTGCTTGAATAGTGTTTTGTGTAAGTATTAAGGTAAATAGGTGGTGCCCAAAGTCAATGTCACTATGTCGAATTTTAAAGGTTTGGCAAATTTATAGGCACGATGAGATAAAGAAGTGGCATCTGTGGGGTGGACCAAACCCGACGACACTAAATGCCCGATGGTTAGCTCACCTTGTCCCCCCATTTGACTTTTCGACAAGAAATCAGATCAAAAAATCTACGATTGAGGATGGTTGTTGGGGGGACTCCGTTGGGTTTTTCTTGTACTAGAGTCTGCCCCTATACGACGTCAGCAGGAGAGCGTGTTTCATCGGAAAGCGAGCGTGTATTTGTTTGTTAAACATTTTCCGTTTCATTATTACCATTTCCCCTCTTCCTCCACATTAGCCATCATTTCATCCATCATGTCGCCAACTCATTTTTCTTGATTCTTTCAAAATTACCATTAATGATATTTACCTACCCGTTACTCCATTTTCCATAAAATCCTCTTTTCTCCACATTTCCCTCATTGTTGTTTTTCTTCCTGCTGTAAAAATTGGATTGTACTGGTTGCAAAATCAATTGTCATCACCAGCCACTGTTCCTCCATCTACATAGAGTCTCAACAATTAGAATTTGGGAAAATGTCAAAGAAAGCCTCTATCACAGGTTCTACCTTCCATATTCCTTTCATGGACACTAAAAGAGATATTTTTGACCCAGTTTGTCACATGAATTATATAGAAATTTATCATCAAATTTTGTTGAACCAAGCTGAATCCCTTGTCTATGCCGCTGTTATTAGGTCTGGTGTCCTACCTGCCATGATTCCTCAAATCTACATCTTCTCTGAGTTTATAAATTGGCTTGTCTCCACCCTCTACCCTAAAAAATGTTTTGTTATGAGTAAATTAGGGAAAAATGTTTTTCAAGTGACAACCTTGTTAATTTAACAAGCTTTATGCTTTCCAACTACAAATTATTACACTACATTCTCAGAAGAAACTCTGATTTCAACTTTCCAAGACCTATCTACTCCTAATTATGCTCAACTTAGTTTCTTTTTAATGCCTACTAGAAAAACTTTGCCTATGGAGCCTTCTCATTTTCCTCTAGATATTTTTGTTGAATAAGTTAGACCTGTGTTACAAATTATGGCCACAATCTTAGGAAAGGAAGATATAAACACTATGGATAAGGCCATTTTAGGAATGTTCTGTTTGATGATGAACCCAAAAATAATTTTTGATATACCTTCTTTCTGGGAAAAGATAATAAATTCTCAATTAACAAATATTCCTCTCACTGGTTGCTTTAGATTTCCATCTCTTATAACATATCTCTTTTTGTATACCCGTGTGGAAAGATTCATGCATTTAGGGCTGAATATCATGGACCCTCATAAAACTAAGCAGTCAATGGTATTTTGGACTGATGTGATAAGAAGCACTAGAAATGGCCAAGGATTAATGTATTTTTCTTCTTCTTTCCTATCAATTGTTTATTCAATTTTGAATAGTTCTCCTCCACCTTGTTTTTGACCAATGGCCCAATATTTACTTCAACTTCGTAAAGATGTTAAAGTTGGTGATTGGTTTCAATTTCAAGATTATTTAGAGATCAGATTATATGGAGCATAAGTTGCCCCTTTCATACTTTTAGTTTTTGTGCCTATGAGGTTGTTGGTGTTGGAATTCATCAGACATAGCTTGAATGTAGATCAAATATGCTTTATGCCAACAAAGAAGGGGTATTTGCTTAAATTGCAAAAGATAATGGGACCTTTCATCGTAAACGACAGACACGTTACAGGAGAAGTACAAAAAATACTTGAGACGAATTTACAACTGGGTGAAAAATGGGCATATGACCCACATCACATTATTTCAAACAAGAGGGTAATTTCTTACGCTCCCTTATTCATGAAGCCATACCAGAAATGGAGAAATTGGCCAATGGAGGCCAATCTAACTTATTAAGAGGTATGGAAATTGAGACTCCTCACCAGAGTGAGAATAATTTGAAAAGAAGTTGTGAGGATGTCATTGACTTAGAAGAGGAAACAGACAGAAGCTCAAAGAAGGCTAAACTATTTGAAGGTGGTAGTTCATCATCATTTCAACTACAATTAGGAGAGTTTGTTTGTAAACCTTCTTCTCCTATTCCAAAAGAAACTGACAAGAGTTCAATGTCCATGATTAAACAAATGTATTTAAAAATTGAGGAAATATATAGGAAGGCCAGAGAAAATATAGAGTCTCAAGTGGAGGCACAATTTGTTTCAGATTATCAAACCAGTCTGCTTTCATCTATGGATATGGAGAGAAATCAACTTAAACTAGCTTTCTCTCATCCTTCTGCTCTACGTGTATCATCTTCTTCTTGTTTCAAGACTGTCAACTTGACAATGGATGCTAGCGAAATTCCTTTGCCTAACAAAATCAATCTGCATAGTAAAACTGGGGAATTAATTTACAATGATTTGAAGAAAACCTCCTTGGCTTCCAGTAGAGAAGAAACTTTATTGGAAAATTTGGTGAGACAAATAAATTTGGAAAGGCTAATTCAAGAGCCTTAGTCACTCAGAATGAAGAGTTGAAGAAGATGATCATTAAAATTGGGATGAATCCAAAAAACAAAAGTATTGTTCATAAGTTGTTACAGGGAGAAGAAACAAAGGTTCAGGTATTGAGGAAAAAATTGAAGATGCCTACAATAGAACACACAATCACACCAAGAGTGGCACATGTAGAAAATGACAAAGAAGATTTGACTGAGGAGGTGATTAAAATAAATGATGAAATTGCTAAATTGAAAGAAATAAACATTGTTTTGCAACTAAAGATTGACTCACATGTTTGCACTGTTGTAATAACAGCTGATTCAAAAGAACCGATTGATAAATAGACTAGAGTCATGACTGAAATGATGTTTTCAAAGAATGAAATGAAAAAATCACAAAGGGACTATGAGACTGCATTGAAATTCATAAAGGCTAATGAAAAATAAATAGCCATGTCTAAGGAGAATGCAGAAAAATACAAAAATGACTTTCAAGTTGCTTCCCAGGAAATCAAAGAATTAAAAGATAAGATGAAGGGAAAAATGTCCCTTATTTAGGCCAGAGAGATTCTATGGAATGTCTTCATTCATACTGTTAGAGACATCTAGGAATCATTGTCCATAGTAGAAGAAGAAAATATCATCACCAGAGACTTAGAAAATCTGATTGTTGCAAATAAGAAGAAGTTACAACAAAGAGCTCAGTTCGCAAAGAAAATGATAGATTTCATTAATTCATGTTCTTCTCAACAGTTAAGGGAATTAGGAGCTGAAGATAGAATTGAATATGTGTTAGAAATAAACAAAGTGATTGTAAAAAACTTCTACAGGAAAACAACAAAGACAAAATTAACAGAGGTCAAAGCAACTGTAATGAATTTTTAACACTGATTTTGATAAGAGAACAAGAGCAGGTTTGCCTTCATGCTGGGACCAACAAGGTAATTTATTACCTTGGGAGAATTATGCGACTTTGCTGGTGTAGGAAAAAAGCAAAATTGGATCAACTCATGAAAGGACAACAGTGTTGAAAGGAACAACTATTGTCAACTACTTGCAGAGGGATTTTCAATTGTTATGGTTAATGAGAACTCTTTTTGTGGACAAGCCAATATATAGTAGAATTACAAATTTAAGGATGGAACACTCAAAATTTGACAAAATTCCCAGTCCTAATACAACCATATGAAGAAAGTGTAGGGAATGGATGTCACCATCAACAACTACTACCAAAGCAAGACCTTCATTTGCAGCTCAATCTCAAATCACCAAATAAAATAGTGCCACCTATCATTCAAAACCATGTCATTCATTTTTGGATCATATACTAATATTTTACTTTTCAGGATGTAAAGTTCGAAAGAACTATTAGTTTAAAGCAGTTTAGGAAGTTATGTAGTTTTGGGTAGTTGACAATTTTCTAACTATATTTTGAAATTTTGTGTAAATCTTATCCAGAAAGAGAAATGAGGATTCTGAGTTTTGGACCTCAGAAGTAGAAAACACTTGTATATTTTCATCTTTACATGGAATGGAATAAATTAATTTGAAGTGATTCGAAAAACCTATTGAGTACAAATGTATTTCCCTATTCTTTCATTTAATGTTTTCTTCATTGTAAAGAGTAATGAAGTTGTTGGTCTTTAATATTATAGTTTTAAAACCAATTTTCTATGATTTAATGTTAAAATTCCTTAATGATGCACTCCTCTTTCCTATACACCATATTTTTCTAGTTACACTTTTCTTCTATGTTTGAAAGCATAGATTCTGCATTAAGCAGCCTATGTTGGAAACTCTCCACTATCATTCTGTCTTTTCTTTCATTAAAATTGTAATCAACATTAGAAGGCCACTTCAAACGAATTGTTTCTTTCCATTAAATATTAAGAAGCATTGCCTTCAAACAATAATCTTCGGGGTTTGAAAAATGGGACAACCAATTCATCTTTTCATTGTTTTGAATAAATGTCCTGGGCACTGACCTCTCCTCAGTTGGAGGTTGTCTTCCAAGGGTTCTATCTGAGAAAAAAAGAAATGCCTTTTTTCTTTGATGTGTTTTTCATCCTTATTCAAGCATGTATTCCTCCATCCACATCTATGATAATTTTTTCTTCTAGATGATTGTTTTGTACAAACTTCAAGGTTGTCTTTGATGGTGTTTAATATGGTTCCCCCTTTAGATTTTTTGGCTTCTTCTCTTCTTTTGTGGAAACTTCTTCTTGTTCTGCAAAGATAGGGTCTTCTTCAGTTGTTTGAACTTTTTTTTTAATATCAAGAAGAACCTCATCTATCTTTACATAAATTCTTTCAACTATTTTCTACAAATGGTTGTTATAACATTTGTAGGTCTTGCTTCTTAATGAGTATCCAAGGAAAATTCTTTCGTCAACACGTGAGTCAAAATTTCCTAGTGAATCATCAATAATCTTCATAAAGCATTTGCTTCCAAGTATTTTGAAATTTTTCATAGCGACATGCCTTCCTTTCCATATCTCATATGGAGTTTTATCAATGTTTACACAGAGTCGAGCTTTGTTCATGATGTAGACCGCTGCCCTAATGGCCTCTCTCCAGAATTTAGCCTATAAATTAGCTTCCAACAACATTGTTCTAGTAGTCTCTTGTACATATATGTTCTTTCTTTTTACTACATTTTGTTGAGGAGTCCTAGCAATAGAAATTTATTTCTTGATTCCATGTTTTCCACAGAATTCATTGAATTTTCTTGAGGTAAATTCTCCACCTCCATTTGTACTTTCATTTTCAACTACTGCTTTGAACGTTTTAAAAGAATCTAGTGATTTTGACTTGTATCTTATGAAAAATACCCACATGATTCTAGTATAATCCTCATAAAGTTAGAGCTTTGGTTGGATCACACAGATCTGTGTGAATGATTTCCATAGGAATTGATGTCAAGCATTCCTTTGATTTGAAGATGGTCCTGGTTTGCTTTCCATGTTGACATATGGTACACAAGTATCATTTGTTGGCTTTGAGATTCTAAGGATGTCTCTTATTGTTTAGGTTTTTCTAATCTTCACCAAGTTGTCAAAGCTAAGGTTTCCCAAATGCTTGTGTCACAAACACCTTTCATTTGGTTAACTCATGTAACATCTTTCTTCTAGAATTTCACTGAGAATGTATACATTATATGTTGTTCTTACTCCTTTTCCTACAAGTTTTCATGTATATCGCCTCCTTTTCTCACATTCTTTGGCACAAAAATTAAGATCATGTACTTGATTGCATATTTGGCTGACACTCGGAATATTATGCTTGAGCCCTTCAACATATATGCATTTTTTGATTTTTTCCTTGCCATTGATGAGACTTATTGTGTCTTTTCCAACAATTTTAGTAGATCCATCATTTCCAAAGGTCACATTTCCGTCCTTTTTTGTGCTTCGTGAGATGAAATTTTTTTGGTCACTTGTCACGTGCCTAGAACATCCATTATATACAAATCATACATTTTCCTTTTTTGAGCATACAAGGCTAGGCCACAATTCTCAGAGGTAGATTATTCAGTTTTCTTTCTCCATATTGTTCCTTTTTTTTTTAATGGGAAATTTTGTGCTTCATGAATTAGATTGTTGTGTTTGCTACATTCTATACTATAGTATGAAAGAGTGGCAAAATAATTACAAGTCTTGAATTGATTTTGCCTCTTGATGTCAATAATCTTGTTTTGATGATTAGCCTTATATGCGTTGCAATATTTTTCCTAATAATAATTTTTTTGCAATAGAAACAATTGCCAAGAAAAATAGTTTGATACCTATTAGTGTAGTCTTTCCTTGATGGTATATTCCTTCTGCAGAGGGACTACTCATTTCTTGAATGAAATTTGTAATCTGAATAGTTATTGAGATCAAGTCCTTTAACGAAATCAATAAAACTTCTAGGATTTTCTTCATGATGACCATTGGTGTCTCCTTGAGAATTGGATGATTCTCCTGACCAAGCCCAGATTTATCATGTGGTGGCCTTTGGAAGTTGAGTTGTCCAAGGTTTAGGAACTCTTCAAATTATTATTTTTCTTTTCCAACTCTCTTTTTAACGATACCACTTCTGCCTCCAATTTTCCATAAATATCTTCCTTTTCCTTTAGTTTATTGCTTAATACTTCTGTTCTTTTAGCTTCTTCCTTCTTGGTTTTGAGAGATATGGTTTCCTTAGATAACTTTACATTCTTTTTCCTGAGTCTCTCATTTTCTTTTATGGCACTAATCAATAGTTCTTCCATATTTCCTTCTACTTCCTCTGGACTTCCTTCTTCTTCTTTTTGATTATCTGTTCCATTTGTGAATGCCATGAACAATACTTCACTACTTCCACTATATTCTTCTTCTTCATCAGATTCATCATTGTCTTGCTTGGAGAGTAAATTATTTTTTTCTTGAGCCTTTCCTCTTGAAGGTTCTTCTCTTAAGTTCATCCTCATCATCAGTGTCATCTTTAAAAGGAAAATTTGTTGCATAATGTCTATGTCACCACATCTAAATAAAATGAGAGGTAACTTACTTTTGAGTTTGGATCCTTTCTTCAACTTCCTAAAAAAATGTGTCATTTCAATATCATAATCATTTATGCCGCAATCACAATCATTTCATTTTCTTAAAGCCTTGGATGCCTTGAATGCATCTTTCGTATGAGTTCAATTTCCTGAACTCATCTCATATGCTGTGAGAATTCCATGAAGTTCATACATTGATAAAGAGTCCAAATATTTTATTTCTTCTATGGAATAAACCTTGGCATCAAAAAGATCTGAAAGGGATCTCAAGACCTTTTGGACAATCATATTTTCTTTGACTTTTCCACCTAGTCCTCTTAGAGAGTTGGCTACCTCATCTGCTCAGAGAAATTTGGCAACAATATCTTCTTCATCATTCATATTGAGACTTTCAAATTTCCTTCTAAAGGTTTGAAGCTTTTCCTTTTTGACCTTATCATCTCCTTCATAAATATTAACGAGCTCGTCCCACATACCTTTATCTATTTCAATACCCACAACTTTGGTGACTTATGAATCTGACAAACCACTTACAATAGAATTCAACACCTTGGAATTTTCTATATATGCTCTCTTCTCATCCTAGTATGTTGGTAAAGGAGATGGGATTTTTCATGCATCTATGACATATTTCTAAACATCAACTTCAAGAGACATTAGGTAATACTTCATTCTAACCTTCCAGAAAGAAAAATTTGTTCCATCAAATTGGGAGACCTTAGCATCTTTATTGGCCATTATGATTAAAAAATCCTTCTTCTAGCTATTAGGCTAATCTTGAAGAAGCTGCCTTTGATAACAATTGCTGGAAATACTAAGAGGAAGGGGTTGAATCAATATGTTTCTTTCAATTGTTAATTAACTAGTTAAATTTTTATCTTAAATAGAAGATACAAGAACACATGAAATAAAAAGAAAAATAATTTATATAATGATTGTTCAAATATGAGGACAGAAATCCTCTCAAAAAATCCAAGAACCAACTTGGTAAAAATGTGGACTCTAATCCTCTCAACAAATCCAAGCACCAACTTGGTAAAAATATGGACTTTAATCCTCTCAACAAGTCCAAGCACCAACTTGGTCAAAATGAGGTTTCTAATCCTCCTAGGCTCCAATCTTTCCAAATACTTCAAACAAACTTCAAAATATAATTCTTCAAGATATATTAAAAAAGGATTTCCAAAGTCAGTTTCAAATACACTTCAAAAGCGGTCTTCAAGATCTTCTCCAAGTCTGCTCCAAGAATACTTCAAGTGTGCTTCAATAAAGGCTTCCAAGGCTATTATAAATGGTCTCCAAGTCACTCCAAGGAATTCTTCAAAATGTGGCTTAAATCTTGCTCCAAAATTTTACTCTAGTATGTCTTCAAGAATTCTTGAAAAAGGTCTTCAAGAATGCTCAAAGATGCCTCGAAAATATGAAATAAAATTGTCACAAAGTATGCCTGAAATCTGAGTCATAATTAGGTTGAAAGAAAATATAAAGAAGGGCTAAGTATGCTCCTTATTACATGACAATTTTTTTTCCATAAGGTCTGAGTTCTGCTCCTGGTTGCAGGGACAAAATACCACAATCACAGTTTTGAGGTTTGCAATAGGGACAAGGTATGCTACATGGAAAAAGTATGTTATAGGCCTACTTTCTTGCCTAAGGTCCAAACCACAGGCTGAATTTCAGACCTTCAAGAAGCTAAAATATGTGCCTTTCCACAAGTCTGAAATAGGCTGAGTTTGACGCTGAATTTTGTACCACGTTGAGGTCGAAGTAGTATTCCAAGGACATTTCCAATTATTCTCTAGAAGATGTCACAAAAGAGATCAAATTCCAACATAATATAGCTTCAAAATCTGATGAGAAAAAACCACCAAAAAGCCTTAATCAAAACATAGATAGAAAACCAAGTCTTCCTCCTTCAAGCAACTCCTAGGTTCATGAGATATGAACCTTTTTACCTCTCCTTTAGGTCAAAATCCCTCTTGTATTGTCTTCACTGAGCTAATATGACTGTATTGGGGAAGAACATGGCCTTTATTTATACTAATGCAATCACACAATGAACTGACATGTATGTTGGTGAGGGGGCCGACTTGTTCCTAAGTAGGCTAACTTGATAGAGGTTAGAAACAAGTATTTTTGACTTGAAAAATTAATATCTCCTCAATGGAGAGGAGTTAGGGGTCATGAAAATACTCGTTGGAAAGGGCTTAAAGTTCTCTTCAAGCATATGCAATTTCTTTTCTTTATTTGATCATCCTTTGACATCAATAATAATTTATTTCTACAACAATACCATGGTGTGTTGAAAACAATTTAAATGGCCAAATATATAGTTAGATGCATTTAACTTTTTGTTTAATATATTCTTGTATAATTTAAGTACTCTAATGGTTTTCCATGCATTGAATCTATTTATGCATTGAAAAGTATGATTGAGGCAATGGAAAATTGCAATCTCACCAAGAATTGTATCACCATATTCTGTTGGAAAGGGTGAGAATATAACATTTAGACTCTGTTTTGAAATGATTAGTACCATCCTATGCGATATCAATGGAATATATTCAATAATAGTTCTATGTTAATAAAGAGTAATGCTCAATTATTAATAACTGATTGAGTGTTGTAAGGTTATGAAAACCACAATCTATTGAATTTTAAAGTTTTTAGAGCATTGGTAAACCTTGCAATTTCTCTTTTCATCCATACCAATTATATTATGAGCAAGAGAATGGTGCAAGTCCATTTTTGAATGAATCTCAAAGATCTAGAGATTGAATCACTTTTTAATGCGAATTTTAATTGATAAGAAGAGACAAACTGAATAATGAGTCAGAAACCTATGAATTGAGCAAAATGTGTTGAGAAATCTAGAGTGCTATAGTTAGTATGATTTCTCTTAAACTTGATAACTATTTGTGATGCATTTTTACTTTTTCTTACTTATTAGCTTCTTATTTTATTATTGTGTTATTCTTATCATCAAACAACTACCAAAAAAAGAAGATCAATAATACACATGAACACAGGATATATGTTGCAAGCCAGGGCCAAAACCTCTCCACTAGAGAGGAAAACCCACAAATCTCTTCTCTTCTTATAGATTATTCAATTGACGAATTCTAAGACCTTTATACCAAGACCATGTCTGACCTTCTAGATGATGTGCTTCCTTTGTTTAAGTCAAACCCAGTCAAATATCTCCCACAAACAAAAATTTGACCCCCAACTATAGAATTTTGGCCTCTACTGCAGGTCTAAACTTTTCGGCCACTGCAACCACTTTTGTCTCCACATATGTGAGAAAATTTAGGGCTTCCAAGGCTTCCCTTAACCTTCGCTTTAGTTTCTCTTCCTTTTAGGGCTTGAGGATGACCTAATGGACCTTCCTTTGACCTTCCTTTTGCAATTTCTCCAAGTTCGATCTTGCATCAGCAAAACCCTAGCCTCCTTTCCTTCACACATGTGAAAAGAGAGAAAGAAATAACCCAAACATTTGTCTTTGTCCTTCTTCCTTCTTCCTTCTTTGTTGGCCTTCTTCTTCTTCTCGTTTGATTGAATGATGAGAGGATGAATGATGATCCAAGGAGGTCGAGTTCCCTCCTATATATAGGCTTCCAAGGTGGATGAAATTCCCTAGTTTAGGCTGAACTCTTAGCTTCCAGGTTGACTTGGTCTTGGAGGGTATCTTGACAATTTAAAATACACAAATAATTCTTTTTACAAGTTACAACGTGCCTGATGGGGTCTTCTTCATATTACAATGACTCTTTTGACTTCTTGACCCTAGGACAAACCCTAGAAGCACTTAATGGGTGCTTGACACCTAAAATAAAAGTCCTTGAGTGTGAAACCCATGCTTCAAAAAGAAAAATAATATCTCATTTTACAATATACGAGAATCAAAAGTACATTTCATATTTATGAAGACCGAACCTAGTTACACATTTTTCAACAAAATGAAATTACGGTCCATCAAATAAATGAATGGATATTATTAGGAATGATAAATAAATTATATACAACTAGTTTGAATCTCCATTTCAACTTTATTACAAACTAGATAATGCTAATACCATCTAGAGTTTGGTATTGGAAGTGACAACATTTCTTTATGTGGCTCGACACAAAATATTTAGGGCAAGGTAAATTCTGGTGAGAGAACTTAATTGGATTGTTTTTATGATGACTCAATTGAACAATACATTTGCTTTATTTTTATATAATTTCTTATCTAATTGGACAAATTTTTATAATAGAATAAGAATATATTTTCCCCACCAGAAAATGGACTAATGAGATTTGCGTCATTTTATGCTATTTTGACATTATAGGAATGATAGTTGGTGCAAAATAGTGTGCTATAAATGTGTATTGCACATCAATATTTATATGTAATTTCTCCATGACAATATGTTTCCAATAGCCATTCAAATGGGAGTTGTGTTGTTGTAATTTTAATTATTTCATATATTATTCATAGCAATTTCCACGAGTGTCCAAACCTATACTGATATTTTCCATTGAAATGTGCACATGTACGACTACAATTATAAACATGCATATAATAAATAAATTACAATAGAATATGCATACTAATTGTAAAATCAAGAAAATTAATTGTGGCAATATTTACCTAACACAAGAAACACTAGTCATAAATATTCGTCCAATGCAAATACTTTAATTAAACAATTTTATCTAATGAATTTTTTCAATAAGAAATTATTCCCATAGCTAGTATACATTTCCATGAAAGATTGAATGATTCTCCTACCTTAAAATGAGCATTGAATACAATATTTACATCCCTTTATATGCTCTACAATATATATCACATCCTTAAAGTTTTCCTTTGAAATTTACTTCTTTCCCAATTAATTAGTCATCCTTTCCTTAAAATTATCTAACAATGGTTAAATATCAATAGAATTATTCGAGGATTAAGAATTGTATATTGTGTTCAACGATTACCTCTAAGGTTATCCTTGGTGACATATTTATTATAAATCATTAGATTATCTATTTGATGCATTAATTAATATAAACTATAAAACTCAAACAGATTAGACAAAAAATTTTGGATTAAAGCCCCATTGAATGATTTCTAGATAATTAACTTGGAGTATTATTCCAAACCAAATAGAGGAGAATCTAATTGCACCTCTTCCTTGGATATAATCCCTACTATTAAATATTATGAATCCAACCCCCTTGACATAACATTGATGAGATTCTTGCTCTAGTTAGCAAAGTTTCTCTCGAAAAGAGGGAATCAACCTTGTTGATGGTTTTGCCTCAGTTACTAGAGGTTTTGAGGTGTGTGGGAAAACAACCCATGGTCATAATGTTTTGGAGGCCATGTGTGGGTTATTTACATTATAAGCTTCATATTTTAGGATCAATGAGTGAAATTGTGCATATTTCATCTTTTCTATTGTGATAGATCTTATCCATTTATCTTGGTCCTATATCAAGATGTGGCTCATCTTTGCGGGATGTCTTGAACATGTCATGATATAATGTTTGAAGATTTTGGTTGGTGGATATGCTATGTAGGATGTTTGAATTTGGTAGGCAATTGATGGTTTATATTCCTTCATATTCAGAAATGATCAACATTATTTGGAGGTTCAATATGTTGTGATAATATATTTTCTTGTTGGACAAAATGAGACTTATAAAGCTTATATGATTTACATTAGCATAATTTAACATTGTGGTGAGTCAAGGTATGAAGTTTGAAAAGGTTGTGTGGTCCTCTAGATCAAAAGCATCTCCTCCAACAATTGAAAGGAGTGAGGAGGATGTCATTCAAGAGTATTATTAAAAGGATAAAGAAGAATAAGATGTAGATGTGGAGAAGAAGAAGATGAGGATGGATATGTGAAAATTTCAAGGCCAAGTGACTAATATATTTACGAACTCAATCACATGAGTAGATTGTTGAATTATATTAATGTTGTAATTAAATTTTATAACATAGCATCAATGACACATTAGTTAGAAATTAAATAGCATAAGAATAAAATTAACTACATGCATACATAGGTAACTACTCCTTTAAATCATAATTCCATTCTTTCAAAAAAATTACAAAGAAACCTCCATAAACTAATAGAAAAAGTACCACTACACAAATACCAAAAAGGCACCTTGAATTGAGCTTGTACAACATACTTGAGAAATAGTCTATTGGAAACCAACATAAATAACAAAAAAATGTTGTACAACCTGCTAGATAGCCTATGTGCTTTGTCTATGTGTTTGTATGGACCTTTATATGATTATGCATAGGTTTTCCATGCACTTGTACATAATTGTACAACACCTTTATATATTGTTTTCCACTACCCAAATTCACCTATACTTGAATTCTCTCTCTCTCTCTCTATCCCTCACACACAGACACACACCGATTCAACCATAAGTCTATGTAAAAACTTCTAACTTGAACTTTCTTTATACTTTTAGGAAAGACCAAAATCCTAATCTACTTCTGAATTTACTCCTAGTGTAAGTCATGCATGCATGAGATTCACCTTTTTAGAATTAACATATAAGACACTCAATTTTTTATTAAGATGAATTTACAAAAAAGAATTAATTTCAAAGATAGATTTTTTTTTATTTTTTTTTTTATTTTTTTTTTATTTATTATTTTTTTTTTTTTTTATTTTATTTTTTTTTTTTTTTTTTTTTAATTTTTTTTTTTTAATTTTTAATTTTTTTTAATTTTTTTATTTATTTATTTATTTATTTATTTATTTATTTATTTATATTTTTTTTTTTTTTTTTTTTTTTTTAAATATCCCAAATTATCCTTGCATGTTCATGTTGAATTTGTCTAGAATTTTCTATCCAATCTATAATTTTCAACACTCCCTCCTATCAAGGAAAATATTATACACTAATCCAAGCCTATCTCTTTACATCTCTGAATGGATACGAGTTCCACTTTGGTAAAGCCTTGGTCAAAATATTATCTCCCTACAAATAGAAATATATCACAGATATGTTACTCCTATCTTTATAGTTTCTCATATAAACTGATCTCTATTCTCTACCAGGCAAAGTGTCATGGAAGTATGCTTCATGTTGAACCAAGACACCATTGTTGATCCCAAGGTATATTAACACCCTAACATGCACATCCTTTCTATTTCATTTCCTACCATCTCTCAATCTCCAAGATATCTCATGCCATAGTCCATTATGCCCCTCAAATACTTGGACATAATTTTTATTACTACCCAATGCTCCCACCTTAACTCCACCATGCAATGACTCAATGTTTTCATTGCAAAACAAACATGAAATTCCTTCTCACTTACTTCAAAGCCTTAAGTGATCCGAATTGGATCATTATATTGTTTGTCATCCATCTCGATGCATTTGGAGTGGAAAAAAATGGAGGAATCAACTCACGAGGCTATTTTTATTGGCGGGACCCAGTTTGGCGAAACAGGGTTTGAAACCTTCTGGGAGGGTTTTGAGGCATCAAACAACGTTTTTTGGGGGTAAAAATTTGTCGCTTTAGTGTAACACATTTTTACGCTATTCTACACACAGGAATATTTCCAACGATGCAAGAATCGTGTCAATCGGAGTCCATATGAAAAAGTTATGCCACTTAGAAGTTGACCTTCCTGTTTTCACACCTACAGTTTAGGAGGATGTCGTGTCAACCCCCATTATTCATGGAAAAGGGGCTAGCCATGTGTTTGTGATGTAAAAGACTATAGAAGATTCTATTTTGTAACTCTAATTAAGAGTTGATGTAGTCAAACTTAACCACTAGTAGGCTCTCGGGTTGTGTTATAACTGGGCCACTAGGAGGAAGAGGCATTCCATTCTTTTGAGAGAATTTTGTTCCATAACTGAGAAAAGATAGCCAAGAGAGATAGGAGGTAGAGCACACAGAGAGGATTTGTGCAGTGTAGTAGGCCACGGGCCACAAGCATTACTTCTTTGTATTTGTAATAATATTTCTAAACATAGAAAGAGAGCGAAGCGACCTCACCTTCCAACTGGGTTTTCTCCCGAAAGGGTTTCCCAGAGAGCATATATTGTGTATTATGTGTGCGAGAGCTTATTTGTTCATTCCCTACTTTTCTGCTTGATTTACTTTTACATGCATGCACTAATTACAATTAATTTTATAGATATACAAATTAAATAAAATTGTAATAGTGTAGAATTTCAAAATTTTTAATATAATATTATCAGATCTGTTGTGACGAACTGTCCAGTGGAATATCCACGACAGTTTACGGATCATAAGGTTTCTCTATGTACAATTCTTCCTCAATGGTTCCAGTAAGGAAAGTTGTTTTCACATCCATCTGATGCATCCTCCATGCCATAAATGAAACCAAGGACATAACTTCTCTATTGTACTTCACGATTGGAGCAAATGTCTCCTCATAGTTGACTCCCTCTCTCCAAGAGAATCCTCTTGCCATAAACATTATTTTGAACTTTTCAATGCCGCCATCTATAACATGCTTGATCTTGTAGAGCCACCTAGAACTCACAATTGACCTCCCCTTTAGTATTAGCACTATATCCCAAACATCACTCTTCATGATGGAGGTGTACTCCTCCATGATGACATCACTCCATATATGTTGGTATGTTGCCTCTTGAAAATTGGAAGGATCATAATCTAGAATGTTTCTTATCAATACCATATGGTCTGGAAACTTCTTTAGAGGCATGTTCTCTATAAATGTGCCCCTAGGAGTTTCAACAGCTTTGAAGCATACCTCAATGTTTGAGTGAACCACTGAGGTGTCCTAACATAAGTGGAAGGGGATCCTATCTACCCCTCTTCACCTGAAGGTTGATGTACTACTCAGGAAATCATGGGTGACCTAGGCTCAACCTTCAAATATTCATCTCCTCATCCTTTATCACTAGGTCTAGAATCTCCTTAGCCCTATACATGTTGCTTAGGAAATAAACCTTAGTATTCTTATCAAGCATGCACCCTTTTCATACACCATGTTGCTTAATACTAGACTTTGGAAGACCTGTGACTATTTCCCTCAAAATAGGAAACACAATGTAATGCAAGTGCCCCATCCTCTTATGCCACAACTCACACAAGTTGTCATTATTATGCACTAAGGCTTTAACAGTGTCACCCCACAACCTATACAAATCACCTTCCCTAACCCCTATTACATGACCTATATTTAAGCTAGAATTCTTTAGACTAATGAGGAATTGTTGGTTCTTGAACTCAACTACAAAGCCCTTATCCTCCATGGCTGAAATCCAAAAGGAAATTATTCTTAAGATCTCAAACAAACAAGACATTTTCAAAATATGTAATGCTCCCATTTTTGGTTTCCCTTTTGATGCAGTCAGGATGGAATTCTAGAGTTGGTGACAACTAGGACATAGGAGTAAGATTACGTCATTAGTGGGCTCAGAGGGTTTTGGAGGAGTTTTATGGGGTCTGGCGGTGCTCGCTCACTATATTTCATCATTAGGGTTAGTTCTGGACAATTCATTCGTGATTCTGTTGCATTCCAATGCTTCCCATAAAACGAGCTTGATATTATCAACATATTTTAATTAAATACGCTAAATGTGTCATATTGGAGGATTATTTGGAGAAACACCTTAGTGTAATAGCTCATTGGAACCATAATGAAGAGATCTACATGATGTGATGATGAAAAATTATTTTCAGTGTCCGTAGAGATCGTAGCGACAAATTTACAATTTTCTGAGATTAAAAGTGATTAAAAAAAAAATCACTTTAATAAATGAAAGGGAGAAATTTCTAGAGTGGGAATAAAATAATAAAAATAAAAGAGCTTCTAGAAGGTTGGAGAGGGATCCAAGTCTTTAAAAGAGGGGAAAAACAAGTCATTTGGGAAAGCTTGAATTGGAGTATTTTCTTTGGAGATTTCTTTTGAGTACTTGGTTTTCAGGTTCAAAGAGCCCTATGATGAAAACCCTTGGGTTTCTTGGTATGTTAGACATAACCCCAACTCACTGTTATGGAGATTTCATTCATAAATCTCATTGGGCTTCATCAAAATTAGTTGGTGAGCATATTTGGAGCAGATATGTGGATTGGAGTGGAGATCATCCAGATCCCTAATTCATTTCTAGTGATTTGAGGAGCAGTTGTTAGCCATTTGCAGCTATTTGTAATAGGTTATGCGAACCTCATTATTTCTCATGTGTATTTTGTGTTGCAACATTTCTGTGTTTATAATGAAAATTTAATTAATGTGATGGTAATATATATCATGTGAGTTGTACAAGTTTTGTGGTGTAATTTTTCATGTTCTGAAACAAATGCCTTATTGATTACAATTAAATTAATTTGAGATATTACGATGATATAATGCAAATTTAATTAATTTGATGGCAATATATATCATGTGAATTGTACAAGTTTTATGACTTAATTTTTCATAGTTTGATTTTTTTTTTTAAGCAAATGCATGAGTGATTACAATTAAATTAATTTAAGATATTACAATGGTATCAAAGTATGATTTTGGCCAAATATGTATATAGATCAAAATAATGTCTGGTCAAAATTCAGTATGATAAGTTTTTGAAATCACAATAATGTCGAGGGCGTTATTATTGGGCCAAAATTCTAGTGTGATAAGTTTTTGAAGCCATAATTGTTGAAACTGGAGAACTCGAGAGCAAGAGGAAGAGCACCGCGCAAGCATCCAACTAGTGGATGGCTCTGTCCAAGCGTCCAACCAGTAGATTAGCACCGTCTAGGCATCCAACGAGTGCCTCTGACTGCACCTTCGTTCTCTCCAATCGCGTTTTTGATGTTTCGGTGACTCTTAAATGAATGTCGAGCATCATATCATTGTGCCACGTCCCTATATCTCCACTTGTCCTGCGTTTTGCTTGCATGCAGGCTATAGTGTTGCCTCCTATCCACTGACGTTTTCGGCTCTTTCTGGAAATTCACTTCTACATAAGCCGCACCACCCTGCATTCATCGAGTTTTGGGTTACTCTCTCTCCGCGTGCCTCTGCATAGGGGATCTATCGTCTTGCCTTTTCTGTTTCTTCGCCCTCTGAGCGCTTGGTCAAAGCTATTCGGTTTTTTTATTCTCTCTTGTTATTCATATGGGCTTCCTACTTTCTTTATGGAAGTTTCCTTTCTGATCTTGACCTAAGTGTTCGGCTAAGATTTCTACTGGATTGCTCCTTTTCCTATCCGTTATCACCATTGTCCTCTCTGTTTTCCTGGGTCGGTCAGTCATTCTAAGTTTTATCTATTCTCAGATGATGCTTGCAGCTCGGTGTCGGATAGCGTTTGTGGCGTTCTGCAGTGCTCTTGCTCTCGTCAGATGCTTCAGTGAAAGGTTAGTATAACTTGGATTTTTCACTACAAACTGTATTCATTTTCTCGTCATTTCTGTAATATCTTAGGTCCTGGCAGCGTAATGGATAAATATATATCATCTTTTTTTTTTAAGTTTTTATTTTAATTAGTCGCACATGAGGGGACCTCTGTTTTGTTTATCATCCTTCTAGTTGACTGATGAATCAGTTATTATCTCTTTTTGGGTTAATATACTGTGTATGTCTTTCTCTCTCTTTTGCCCGGCTCTTTTCTCTGGTCATTTATCCTTAATTGGATATGGGATCCTTTAGTAAATTTGAAGCATTATGTTGTTATATCAAAGCCCTGCTTTGATGTTAGTTTGAAAATAGGGCCATGGTGGTGTAAGTGCAGTCACTGCTATTGCTGTTGTATCATTTTTCCGAGTCATTCTTAACTCTCCATGTTTTGTTCCTTCCTCCTTCGTCTTTCTTGGTCTTTCCGGTCTCGGAAATTTTCGGCCGATTCCATTTTCGGTCGACCGTTTTTGTTAATGACATATGACAAAGCGGGTTTGATTTCTCTTGCCTCTTTAATGGGAGTCGTCACTATTGTAATCTTCCTGCCCGCTTTTCTACTTGATGTCCTATCCTTATTTTATGGATGTCAGTAGTGGTGCCTTCCAGAAGATCATACTATTGCTGGTTCGGATATTTTCTGATGATCCTTAGATTCGGTCAGTTTTTTGAATTTTTCTGTAGGCCGTCATTCCCACATACTACTTGGAGGGATATCTTTCGTATTCCTCGCACATTCGGTCACTCTGTTGCTCCTTTTTTTAGTATTGTCGGATCGACCCTCTAACTCTCGTCTTGTCCTTCTCATTTATATCCTAGTGGTTTTTTTTCCTTTTCCATCTATCTTTTTTGACTCTAATGTCCTTCCTCATTAAGATAGGTTGTTCCCATTTGACCAAATGGAAGCCCTTTCTGACGTGTCTGTCGCATTAGCCATGGTGCGGGTCACCATGGAAGCAGAGGCGACATTTGGCAATCTTCCTTGGCCAATAAGCTTATACCCCAAGCTCTGATCTCGGACCACATCCTAAAAGATAGCGGTTCGGATCCCCCGCTGCGTAGAAGGCACCAGCGCCGTGCGAAGTCATCCCCTCCTCCCACTACCATAAATCTGGATAGCTCCTTTCTCTTGGATAGGATTGCTAGCCTTCAGAAGCGTGCGCTAGTGGGTCGTTGGCACTTTCCAGTAATGGAGGTTGGCTAGATGAGATCCTAGATTGGATCAAATTGGAATGCTCTTTTGGGGTATATTCCGACTATAGTCAGGCTCATGAACAACTGGTATAGTTTCCATTTTCTTAGTGACCATGATCTGGAAGTTATTTTTTCTCTTCCTTGGGTACATGATAAAAGTTTCCTTGCTCTGCATAAATGGTACATTGGTTTCATTCCTCTGTGTAATACCCCTTCAAACAATTATATCTGGGTAAAGCTTCTAGGTCTCCCCATTGAACTGTGGACTAGGGAGACTTTAGCAGATATAGGCAACACAATCATGAGATTTATCTTCGTTGACCCCAAATGTCTTGGGGCTAAGGACAAAAGAGTCGCTTGGATTTTAATCGAAAAAGATTATCGATGGGGATTCCTTGAGCATATTGATCTATCATGGGGTGAGTCTAGCATTCAGCAGAGATTGGATTACTGGGGAGTCCCTTTTCAATGCTCCTTATGTCATAAAACAGGTCACTTGAAATTGAATTGTCCTCGCTGTCCTGGAGAAAGACATAAGGGGCGGGACCATTTTAAAAATCCTCTTGTCTACCAATCGGGGTTGGGTGGGGAAGATCAAAGATGGAATATGGATCATGGTTTTGGCCAGGATTCCGGACTTGGGAATGTCCGCTTCTTGTCCCCTCGGGGTTTTTCTCCAGTAAAATCGTCAAGCCTATCTATGAAAAGGTCTCACTCTTTGGAGTCCATTCGTCGGGATCCCTTCCCCCTAGAGGAGAATATCAATCTACGCAAGACATCTTACAAGTCGCAGTCCTCAGATCTGATAAGTCTTTCCCCTACTGAAAGGCAGATATTATCGATTGTCAACCCTTGCCCCATGAACCTTGTCCAGATAAAGCTATACCTTCTCCTCCCCGTATTCCCTATCCTTTCTTGGATATCCCATCCGCTTCAAACATCACATATATTTCATCTTCACCTCAATCTCCTCAAAACTGCATTCCTAAGCCTCCAAGGATCCCATCTCCTCCTCCCCCCTTGCCTCCCTCCATCCCTTCCAAAGCCATTTTAGACTTAGAAGGGAAGGCTCCTTGCATCTCTGTCACTCCCCTGAACTCACTTGTTTCTTCTCCTATAAACTCTTTCGAATGTGATCTGGATCTTCTGCCTAAGCAAGAATCCCTTAACCTTCAACCTCTAACTATCCACAAACCTCAAAAGTCTCCCTCTCCTTCAATCAGTCCTACCTCGGCAGGAAATATTACAGTTCAGAGAAAGCAGAACAGGGGAAGCAGACATTTTTGGGGCAGAAAGGGTAGGCCAGATTTGAACTTTCAGGATCTCTCTCTGGTCGACATTCCTATCATTGATCTAGCTGAAAAGGGGCCGCTTAGAGCAAGTAAGCTTGGGGATAAGACCAAATGATCAATATCCTTTCAATGAACATTAGAGGTCTAGGAGCAGACCCAAAATTTCTAGCTCTAAAGGATCTTTTTAGATCTTCAAAATCTAAGATTTTACTCATTCAGGAGTCTATGCATGGGTGCCAAGATACCATTTCATACTTCAGATGCATGTTCCCTTCCTAGCACATTACTGCGACGGGGGCTACTGGCCTATCCAGTGGACTTGTGGTTTTATGGGATCCGGCTCGGATTTTGGCTGTGGCTTTCAAGTGTTTCGCTGGCATCCTCCTTCTCACATATATTAGGGGCTCACCTGGGCCGTTTCACATCTTAAATTTCTATGCCCTGTATAAAGAGCGCCTTCCCTTCTGTGAATGCTTTCTGTCCTCTGAGTTCTTGACCCTGGATTCTCTGTTGATTGGGGGGGACTTAAATTGCACTCTGAGCAATGAAGAGATTTGGCAAAGGGGCAGGAAAAATGATCAGGTGGGAGGTATGATCAGAGATGCTATCCTCTAGCACAATTTTGTTGATGTTTATCCTGTCAGAATGGGACCTACTTGGGATAACGGGAGATCGAATGATGCTTATCTCGCAAATATTCTTGACCATTTCCTGATTCACGACAGGTTGATTGATCATTTGGGGGCTCCCTCTGTTAAGATTATTTCGAACTTCATATCTGATCATAGACCTATCTCCATCCAATGGAATATCGTGGGTCACAAGAAAGGTTATCCTTTCAAAATTCAATAGAGTATGGCTTGACGATGATCAGTTCAATAATCTCATCTGGGATAATTGGCTATCTTCTTCCTCTGATGATTTTCCTTGGCATACCCAATCCTTCTTGGATCGCTTGTCTGACCTCATGTTATGTGTTAAAAGATGGCAGCGGGAAAAGGTGATCTCCAATAAGAAGGCACTGAAGGAGATAAATCAAGAACTTCAAAGATTATCTGTCTGTCTTAATTCCAATAATGTATCTCTAGATATGAGGTCTCAAATAAGGGATCTAGAGAGAAAAAAAAAAACTTTCTTGCTATTGAAGAGGCTTCATGGAGATTGAAGAGCAGAGCCACGTGGCTTAAAGAGGGTGATCGAAATACAAAATTCTTTCACAGGTATGCAAACAGAAGGCGGGAACTAAATTCTATTTGGGAGATAAAAAATGAGGAGGAGATCTCGGTGGTGTCTCAGGAAGACATCACACATGAGGTTGTAACTTATTTTCAGAAAGCATACAGCAAGAAT
Organism: Pinus taeda; assembly: GCA_000404065.3. NCBI lineage: Eukaryota > Viridiplantae > Streptophyta > Pinopsida > Pinales > Pinaceae > Pinus > Pinus taeda. Next base: position 233,640 of record APFE031315790.1, on the reverse strand, counting down.
GGGGGCAGTGGTTTCAATGACATCTTGTGGGGCATTGAACCATATCCATCAATGTTTAATGAGGAGTAGAACGATCTTCTTTATGCAAAGGTCACTGAGGAGGAACTTTTGTCAATCATGAAATCTTTTCAAACGAACAAAAGTCTGGGCTTGGACGGATGGACAATTGATTTCTTCATTCACTTTTTCGATCTGTTAAAGTTTGACCTTTTGAAAATGGTAGAGGACGCCAGGATCAAAGGCTTAATCAACCATATTATATCCTCCACATTCGTTGCTTTAATTCCAAAAAAGAAGGCCTCTATCACCTTCATGGACTTTAGGCCCATCTCCCTTTGTAATACCCTTTATAAAATAATCTCCAAACTCATCGCTGATAGGATGAGAAATATTCTATCATCTCATTTGACCCTTGAGCAGCATGGCTTCCTTAAGGGTAGGAACATTCTCGAGGCTGTAGCACTTACTCAGGAATACCTCCACTCCATGCACACAAGAAAATTTGATGCTGCTTTATTGAAATTAGACCTCAAGAAAGCATATGACTGCATTGACTAGGGTTTCCTTAGATGTCTACTTTCCAAAATTGGCCTAAATGACAAGTGCTCAAACTGGATAATGGCCCATGTTGTTGATGTAAACTATGTTGTCCTTATTAATGGCGTCCCTTCATCTTTCTTCCCTGCCGCCAGAGGTTTGAGGCGGGGATGTTCACTATCCCCTCTCCTTTTTATTCTAGTCATGGACTCATTAAGTCTTCACATAAAAAGGGTTGTAAGAGAAAAGGGATGCTGTCCTTTGGCAATCAGCCGGGAAATTTCTATTTCTCACAACTTGTTTGTCGATGACATCCTGCTTTCTGCAATGCTATGGTGTGCATTGTGGACCTGCTTGCATGACATATTGGGAAAGTTCCAAAAATCCACTGGACTGTGCATAAATGACAACAAGTCGTCTTTCCATCTGGAGGATGTAAATGTGGAACTTATTGTCTATCTGACCCATCTCTTCAATATAAAAGACAAACCTCTAAAGGATGGCTTGAAATACTTAGGTTCTCATTTAAAACCTGTGGGATAATCATCTGCTGATTGGTTGTGGATTCGTGACCGGTACTTCATGAGAATTGCTGGATGAGAATTTAAATTTCTTTCTATGGCTGGGAGAGCGATTTTGACTCAAGCAGTTATGGTTCAATTAATGGTCTACTGGGCGCATCTATTTTACATTCATGTAAATATAATCCACAAACTAAACAGAATAATTGCAAATTTTATTTGGGGAAGGAACAAGGAGAAAAGAAGATTCCACCTTACTAAAATATCAAAATTGACTCATCCAAAACAGTTGGGGGGTTGGGGTTTCATGGATCTTAATATGTTTCACATTGCTTTCCTCTACAAATCTTTATGGAAATGAGTCTTAGGGGATAGTCTTTGGAGCAATGCCATCAAATCAAAATATTTGGACAGTAGAGACGTATCTTACTGGTACAGACAAGGGACAATTGGATCTTCACAAGGATCTGCCATTTGGAGAAGCTTCCGAAAAATTGAACATTTTTTTCTCCAAAATCTGGTATGGAGTTTCCAATCGGGGAAAAATATCTTTATAGGACTTGATCCCATCGCAGGAGGAGTCGAGGAAACATCTTTTTCTAGGCAGTTACTTTTGACCCTACAACAAAAAGGGATCTTCTATTGGGACCAGGCTATTGATAGATGGGTGGGGTCTCTTCCAATTTGGAAAACGGTCTCGATGATGGACCTCAATGATGATCTAGCTCTCCAATGGAATTAGATTATTTGGTTTATGAGGAACAGGGGCATTTCAGATCTGAGACTGAGGATAAACTTATTTGGAAGGGGTATAGGGGGAGGTCGATTGTATTTTTAAAGGATATCTATATTCAACTTCAACATGACAGTTTCATTCAACAGGATAACATTTTCCCTACTATCTTATGGAAATCTGGTTGCCCACATAAGATACTCATCTTTGCATGGCTTGTCTTCCACAATAAGAACTTAACATGGGATAACCTTCAAAAAAGGAACTGGAGTGGGCCTTCTATCTGTCCTATTTGTAAATTGAATGAAGAAAACATCATTCACATTTTCCTTAACTACCTTCATACGCAGGGGATATGGAGGGAACTTGCAGAACATTTCAGATTTAGTAGAATCTATTTTCTCTCTCTTAAGGAAGCTTTCGAATGGTGGAGAAATCTGAAATCGGACTGGAGGCCTTTTCCGCTACTAACCTTATGGGCTATATGGAAATGGAGGAATAGGGCCCTCTTTCAAAACAGCAAGGAAAATTATAACTCTGTTTTTGAATTCATTCTCTCTCAGTACTACGCCTGTCAACCCTCCTTCATGCATCAAAGAGTTGGTAAGCTGCAGGAAAAAAATCTTGATCCCTCGAGTGTTCCTCGGGCTTATTTTGATGGGGCTGCTCAAAATGGTTTTTGTGCATGTGGTGTCTTTATTATCCCAATGGAAAACCAACATATCGACATTTTTTGGCACAGTGGGAAAGCGTCAAACAAGAAAGCAGAGGCCATGGCGTTGGCTGGTCTCCTAAAGTTCTGTGACTATCTAAACATTCAGGATTTGCAAATTTTCGGTGATTCCATGGTCATAATTGACCATGTAAAGTCTACTCACTCCATAAAAAATCTCAATCTTTTGGGGTGGTTGAACAGAATAGACTGTATTTGGAAATCTTGAAAGGACTATTTTATTCATCATATTAATAGAGCAAAAAACACTGAAGTTGATTCTCTGTAAGAAAAAGAACTGTCTTCACAAAGTGAATTATGGAGGATGAGCATATCAATGGGGGATGAATTGTTCCATATTCAAGATTTCATTTTGCCGGGTACCTAATCCACTTTCACCTCTCTTCTATTCCGGTATGTATCAAGTACCCACTTCATTTTCTTATTCTCCTCAGACTAGAAGATTTCTGATCCCACTTATTTTTGTTGTTCCATGCAATGCCTCCACTTTATCCTGTACTATTTTTAAATGGGTTCTGATTATGTTATATCTCATCTTTGGCTTGGTTTCCATATCTGGTTACACTTATAAGTTATCATAACCGTCCGATGATGTAATATATATCTCCTAAAAGAATGAATATAATCTAGCTTTTTTGTACTGGGAAATTGTTTTTTGAAGCCCTAACCAATTATTCTTTTACAGGTTGATATCATGGTTAGGAAGAGCTAGTTCCAGAGGATAGTTTCCCATTTTTTTGTGCAGGAGTTGAGACTATTATTGTTCCAAAGCCGAATTCACAGCTCTTAGCTGAAGAAGGAGAGGGAAAATTCATTGTTGGGACCGATCTATAAATTTTCCCAAGTCGATAGTTACAAATTGCACTATGGAAGGGTCGCAAACTCACTGATTTCACTGAGGAACCACGTGAAAAGTTTGAGGCATAACTGTCGATTTGTATTGTTGCATGGGACCATCGCTTCAAATACAGGGAGTTTTAGCCCCAATGACCATCATGTCGGATCATTGGAATCAATCTAGCCGCCAAAGTGATCCTTTTAGCAGCAAAATTGGGAGAGAGAGTTGATCATTGGAATCCTCTCTAGGCATCAAAGTTCTCCTTTTAGCAGCAAAATTTGGGGAGAGAGTTGATGACTGAAGCATGTGAAGGACGCAAGAATGATGCTGTGAGCTGCCATCAGAAAATCGGTGATTGATTTCTTCTCTGAAGTTGTTGTAAATGAGAAAAATTTCATGATGCCAATTAAAGCAAACCATATCACAGTTGATCTGATTCAGAACTGAAGGGGTTGATTGCATTTGTGAATTGATGAAGTGCATGTAGAACTCAATTGTATACCTGTAGCAGAGACAAATGTGAATCAAATGGATATATTCCAAGTTGCTGGGCATGTGTCACTTGTATTAGAGCTTGATAGTGGGCATGGCTTTAAGTGTGAAATTAAGAGCAGCCATGTACTGTTGCTGATGTAAAGTTATAACAACGATTCTATATGCGGAAAAACTTAAAGAATCATAAAACTAGAATGAAGGCTTAATGCCTAGTAAAAATAAATTACCTCCAGCCGTTGATAATGCTCTTGTTGCAAACTAGAACTTTTCTATTACGCTTCCGCAGCGCACTTGCTTTCTTGACTGAAAACAGTGCTCCAGCTTCAATCCAAGCAAAAAGAAAAGAATACAGAAAGTCTGAAGGCACTTCCAAGCTTTGCTCTCTCAGCTAGATGGTGTAAAAATTGAAGGGAATTGAGATGCAAGCTTGGGGACCAAACAGATAAATTTATAGCCAAGCTTCCATCAAGCTTCTGATGGCTATGTGTCAGGTGTTCCACAGATCAAGGTAGAGAACTCCAGATGGAGTAATGGACCACTTCAGAAGCTCCCAACAAGAAAATTAATTAACTGTAGTTGATTTCCTTAATTTAAGGAAATTACTGCAGTTGGTTTCCATAAATTAAGGAAAGACTGCAGTTGGCTTCCATAATTGTAGGCAGCAGTTGGTAAAAAGATTAATGGAGCTTAACATTCTCCCACTTGGTCCATACTTCCAAACTTAATGTCTCAACTTAAAACTCATTGATAATCTCTATTAAGTAATAGATACATGAATCATGGCGATAAGTCCTCTAATGACGAGTATTATCTTCCATGTATTACTATGTATTTATTCTTATTATAATTTATGTGGCAACAATTTCTTAATGAATAAACCTTATGTTTATTCTTGGTCCTTCTTAAATGAATTTTTTCAAATCAACTTAAGGTGCACATAAATATGAGAAAAAACATCACAATAATTAAGAATTTCATTAAAATAACATTGTCCATACAATGAGAAACTACATAATGGAACCAAGTCCCATATTCATTACATGATCCTTGAATTTAAATGGTGGCATGCCCTTAGTCAAAGGATTAGCGATCATCAACTCAGTGCTGACGTGCTCAATGACCACTTTCTTTTCTTTAACACGTTCCCTTATAGCTAAATACTTAATGTTGATGTGTTTATTTCGACTCCCACTTTTGTTGTTTTAAGCCATAAAAACAACAACTGAATTATCACAATATATTCTCATTGGCTTAGAGATAGAATCCATAATTCTAAGCCCAGAAATGAAACTCTTAAGCCATACACCATGTAAAGTAGCCTCAAAACAGGAGACGAACTCGACTTCCATAGTGGAAGTGGCAATCAAGGTTTGCTTGGCACTCCTCCATGATACAGCTCCATCGACCATCATAAAAATGTAACCTAATGTTGATTTGCATGAATCAACACATCCAGCAAAGTCAGAATCTGAGTAGCCAATTACTTCCAAGTTGTCCGTCCATCTATACATAAGCATGTAATCTTTGGTTCCTTGAAGGTACCTCATTACTTTCTTTGCAGCTCTCCAGTGGTCTAAACCTGGATCACTCTGATATCGTCCCAACATTCCCACAACAAATGCAATGTCAGGTCTTGTGCAGACTTGAGCATACATTAGGCTTCCGACAGCAGAGGCATATGGAATGTTCTTCATTCGTTCCCTTTCAAAGTCGTTCTTTGGGCATTGGTTCAAATTGAACCTATCACCCTTCACAATGGGAGCTACACTTGGTGAACAATCCTTCATCTGAAATCTCT